>OVBC01003267.1:0-11941 GCA_900406465.1 Noccaea caerulescens | reverse complement strand
GGGTATTTCGGATACTTGTTCGGATCTCGGATATTACCGGATAATACTCGGTACCCGAATGTTTGAAAGAAATATATCCAAATGGGTATTATTAAAATATTGGGTCGGTACCGGATCGGGTATTTTCGGATAATTACGGATCGGATTTTCGGATCCGGGTAAAATGCCCACCCCTAAACCAAACTATGAAAAACCAGTAGACACACGCTACCAAGTTTTCACGCGCAAACCAAGTGCGTGTACTATACTCGCTTGATCGTTTCTTGTTTATTAGTCACGCGTGTTTTTATTTGCGCGTGTGTTTAGGGAAAGTTTAAGAATAAAGATTAAACAACCATTAATTCATATGAATAATTATCCACTTATGGCTATCGCTGGGATCTATTATTTATTATTTTTCTCTGTAATAATTACTATTGCCTTTTTGAGAAACCGAAAAACCTTAATCGAACGGAGAAAGGAGAAAGGAGAAAGGATTCTCACGGAGGAAAGATGGTGGCGCATGTTTATCACGATATCGAGAATTGCCAGAAGCCCAGGGGTTTTCCGGCAGCAGAAGTTGTGAGGCGGATCGACGCTGCCGTGATGGCCGCCGGATATCCTCGGCCGGTGAAAATCATGGCCGTCGTCGGCATGAAGACTTCAGATCGGATCAGTCCGACAATGCTGTTGGAGTTTGAAGACAATGAATTGGAATATAAGAAGAGAGGAGTAACTCTGACTGAGTTAAAATCGACAGCGCTACAGGTATGCGATAGCTGGATATGCCGGAAGCTAACGGATTCCAGAGAACTTCCTGACCCACCTGGCCTATAGTCCTGATAGCTGGGGATAAAGGGTATGTTAGTGTTGTGGAAAATCTGAGAAGTAAGGGATATACAGTCCTCTTGATTTATCCAGAGGGCTGTATAGATAGGTGTAGGAGCTTGCTAGAAGCTGCTAACCTTGTCTTGCCGTGGTCGGCTCTGTTTAAGGATTTGACTACTCATCCACTAAATTGGGTTGATTTTGGTGCTACTAAGCACAAGCACAAGCGACCATCTTCTCCTCCAGTAGCAGAGGGACCCTCTTCTCGTGCTTCTCGTCCTCGTCCAGCAGCGATGGGTAGCGTACTCTTCCGCAGGGCACTGCTTAGTGCCAACATGTCTAAAGTGTCGAAGGTCGATCTCTCTGCTCGTGAACAGCCCAATACTCATAGCAGCAGATTCATCCATAAAGGTGAGAAAATCTTCTCTCGCTTTGATCTGTATGTGGTTGATGATGTTCTTTATTTTAGGTAGATTTGGTGTATTGAAAGTTGCTTTCTAAGGTTATGAATTAATGGATCTGTATTGTATTTGTTATCATGTTGCTGGATTTGGCTTTTTATTCTAATGGTCTGATCTCTTTGTTTTGATTATATAGAGAAGTTTCACATCAACATTGTGGTCATTGGCCATGTCGACTCTGGAAAGTCGACCACCACTGGTCACTTGATCTACAAGCTCGGTGGTATTGACAAGCGTGTGATCCAGAGCTTCGAGAAGGAAGCTGCTAAGATGAACAAGAGGTCCTTCAAGTACGCATGGGTGTTGGACAAACTTAAGGCCGAGCGTGAGCGTGGTATCACCATTGACATTGGTCTCTGGAAATTCGAGACCACCAAGTACTACTGCACGGTCATTGATGCTCCTGGACATCGTGACTACATCAAGAACATGATTACTGGTACCTCCCTGGCCGATTGTGCTGTTCTGATGATTGACTCCACCACTGGTGGTTTCGAAGTTGGTATCGCCAAGGATGGTCAGACCCGTGAGCACGCTCTTCTTGCTTTCACCCTTGGTGTCAAGCAGATGATTTGCTGCTGCAACAAGGTGAAGTAACTTATCACAATTTGGATTGCTTTTGTGATATCATACTCTATTGCTTAATGTTTACTGATGTCTTCTTCTTCTTCTTCTATCTCTTTCCTTGTTTCAGATGGATGCCACTACCCCCAAGTACTCCAAGGGAAGGTACGATAAAATCGTGAAGGAGGTGTCTTCTTACCTGATTAGGGTTGGATACAACCCTGACAAAATCCCGTTTCTGCCCATCTCGGGTTTCGAGGGTGACAACATGATTGAGAGGTCCACCAACCTTGACTGGTACAAGGGACCAACTCTCCTTGAGGCTCTTAACCAGATCAACGAGCCCAAGAGGCCATCAGACAAGCCTCTCCGTCTCCCACTTCAGGATGTGTACAAGATTCGTGGTATTGGAACGGTGGCAGTGGGTCGTGTTGAGACTGGTATGATCAAACCCGGTATGGATGTGACCTTTGCTCCCTCTGGACTGACCACTGCGGTCAAAACTGTCCAGATGCACCAACATAATCTTTTGTTCGCAATCCCATGTGACATTGTTGGTTTCACTGTCAAGGATGTTGATGGTGCCAAGGATCTCAAGCGTGGTCACGTTGCCTCAGACTCCAAGAAAGACCCTGCTAAGGGAGCAGCCAGCTTCACAGCTAAGGTCGTCATCATTAACCACCCTGGTCGGATCCGTAATGGTTACGCCCCAGTGCTCCATTGCCACACTTCTCACATTGCAGTCAAGTTCTCTGAGATCTTGGCCACGATCGACAGACGTTCTCTTGTGGTGCTCGAGAAGGAACCCAAATTTTTGAAGCAGGGTGATACTGCTATGGTCAAGATGACTCCGACCAAGCCTATGGTTGTTGAGACGTTCTCTGAGTACCCCCAATTGGGTCGTTTCGTTGTCAGGGACCTGAGCCAGACCGTTGCTGTTGGTGTTATCATTAGTGTCGACAAGGAGGTCCCAACCGGTGCCTAAGGTGACCAAGGCTGCAGTCAAGAAGGGAGCCAAATGATGAGACTTCTCGTTGTCCTGTTTTTCTTTTGCTTTAAAAAAAAACTTTAATGGCGTTGGAGCTTTTTTACTTCTTAATTCTCTGCCACTTTCTCTTTCTCTCTGAGACTTATTAAGAGACTTCAGTTTTTGGATAATTTTGCTAAAAGCTTTTGCATTTTTTAGAAATGGTGATTGGATCGGATCTTACAATAATTTGCAAAACAAAAAGACTGAATCCCTTACACCGGGCTTAATTATGGAACCTGTTTCCAAAACCCCAAAAAACGGGCAATCAGTATGTTTTTGTTGAGATTATGCGTCTAATTAGACTGCATATCTTAGACTACAGAAAACTCGTAAAATTTCGTTCTTGTTCTGTTGTTCAGACATGGGCGACCCAAGAGGACAAGATCAAGAAGCTTCCTCCTCGCGTCGTAAACTGGATTTGGATCTATTAATTTAAACGTCCTCTCTCATAAGCCTCTCTGAGACACACTCTGTGTCTTTTCCCTTTGGTTGACAAATAAAACATGCCCAAGAACAAATCTCTCATGTTCAAATCAATCCCAAAACATTTTCTGAAATGGCTGATTTTTTCTACCTCTCTTCTCTACAGTCAGACTGAGGAACTCGTGAGCAAACGCAACCGCTCTTTTCTCTACTCCCATCACACCGGATTTGTTCTTCTTCTTCGTCTTCTTACCAACCAGCTCCTCGTACGGACCCACATAAGGCAGCCTCTGCAACTCTAGCCTTAAAGTTCTTGCTCAGTCTCATTCCTGGAGGGAACTACACTGAATTTCGGTTCTATCGACACTGCAATCCTCCTTGGAACACTCAACCACCTTCCATTTCTCAACCGCGGCTTCATATTTCAGACTTTTCTCTTCTCCTTCTTTTAGAACGAGCTCTAAGATGTGGGTATTAGGCTCATGACCATCACTAAGCCTAAAAACGTGAGGGTTCTTTGAAATCACAGAGTCCTCATAATCATCTGGGAGGCCAAGTTCTCTTCAAGCCTTGAAAACCGCACGAAGCGGAGTTGAATTTAGTATCGACATAGACAAGAGCCTAACCAACCGGTCGAAGACAAGAGACAGAGTAGCAGTGATAGCCAAAGCCTCCTGAGGAGAAATCTCCATGGCTGCAGCAGTTAACGTGCAAAAGGGCTGAGATTTCACAGGATCATACAAGACATGAAAGATGTCTGCTCTCCTCGCTATGTCAGGTACTCTTGAATCTGCCAAGAGGCATTCCTCAATAAAATGAAAACATTAGCGACCATAGCCCGATTTCAGACATCTCAAATGTTGTCACCATCTGCAAGTAGATAACCAAAAGGACTTGTCAATTTCATTCATAGGGTAACAGAAAACAAAAACACAAAATGTTATTTGGATTTTCATGGTCGTCCATGTCATTAATGTTATGATAATGCTAGGAATTAAATCTAGATAACACGCGCGTTGATCTTTCGGCAAATAGAATTACTAACTACATTCAAAACAACTTATTCAAATAACCATCAGTTTTTGGCTTTTGATGTAACAAAACATGGTTTTAGGTAAATAAGCAAAATTAATCATGATTGTAGTGTGTCCAAAACCAGACAGTTTGGCACACCAATACCATGAATAATTAATAGAAGATATGGTACTTTGATACAAGCCTAAAGCTTTGATCTTTTTTTGTATGCATACAATTGTGAAGTTTAGAAAGCTTAGTTTTGATTAAAACACTCAATTAGGCTAACACCATTATATTTGAATCATCAAAAACTGTTCTTTATTTAACGAAAAAGCTCAAGTAATCATTCATCATCTAATTCAGTGAACTCTCGGATCCAAAACAACATATTTAGTCAGATCATAGTAAACCTCCTAGTGAAATCGAATGAAGCATCAGAAAGTTTGAAATCTGATGAAATTAAGGAGTTTAAAGTCACCGACCTTTTCTCTCCGCCGGTGTAATATTCCTGAGGTCCATCGGAATCACTGTCGGAGTCAGGTCCTGACCTTCGGTTCAAATCGGATAGCGTACGGATACCACCGGTCCGACCGCTGGAGGGCTTCGACGGTTTCTTGTCCTTGGACGACATTTCTCCGATGGTTTCTCGCTGCTTTGATCGGGAAATGAAAACGAATTTGAGAGAAAGGAAGATAATTTAGGAGGAATCGGGAAATCGAACCAAACTATGAAAAATCCGGTAGACACACGCTACCAAGTTTTCACGCGCAACCCAAGTGCGTGTACTATACTCGCTTGATCGTGTCTTGTTCATTAGTCACGCGTGTTTTTATTTGCGCGTGTGTTTAGGGGAAAAGTTTAGGAATAATGAATGATTGAATAACAAATTAATTCATCTGAATAATTTATCCACTTATGGTTATATGTTATTATTACTAGTGGAGGACCCGCGCGTTTGCGCGGTGGTACGTTATGTTTTCATCCAAAAAAAAATAGTAATAGCGCATGGATACATTTTTTTTTATCTTTTTAGTTTAGTTTAGTTTATGTTATTTCTGTTATGAGTAAGTAGGCCTAGACTTTAAACTCATACCTGAAAACCCGACCCGAACTGACCCACAATCCCCATATCTGATTGATTTTTGGTGTAAAACAAATCACCCGATGGGTAAAATATTTGATACCCGTAGGTATCAGATAATACCAGAACCGAATCGATACCCGATCAGGTATCCAAATTACCCGAATGGGTATTGTGGATTATTTTTGATATTATAGATATATTTTTTAAAGGTTTTTCGGACTTTTTGGGGGGGGGTTCAGATATATTTCCTTTTTTTTTTTGACCTGATCAATTAACAGATTCAATTTTTTGTTTGACTAAACCATCGGTTTGTTTCAAGTTATATCCAAACAGTTTTAATATTATAAAAGATTAATAATAGATAGATTTGATTTCTGGTTTCACTAAACCATTCATCGGTTTGTTTTAAGTTATTATCCTTGTATCCAAACAGTTTTTCTCTCTTATTTTTGTATCCAAACATTAGAATGTACTTCTCAATTAATATTATAAAGATCGCTGGAATTGTTTTTTTTTCTGTAACGTCAAATGATGAACCTTTGTATTCTTCCGAATAATCTTTTAGCGAATTTAATACATAAGGAATCTTAAAAATGATTATTAGTATTAATGATGAACCACTTTCGTAGACCTTCAAAGTAAATTAAAGTTTGAAAAAAAAAAAGTTACTTTTAATCGAAAGTGGAACCACTTTAGTCTTAATCACTTTTAAAGTTGAACAAGAATCAAACCACACAACAAAACCCATGTGGCCATGTTCCACTGTCCTCTCTGCCCATTTTACAAAACGATCACACACCACACTTCATGCGTGAGTCGGTGAGACTCCGCCGGAGCCAAATCTCCGCCAATTTTTCGTCGGAGAAAGATACAACGGACGGTGACTTGTCTGGTAAAGATGGGTCCGATAGTTTCGACTCAGAGACTGAGTCAAACCCGAGCTCCGACTCCGGGACCGACTCGAACCGGAGCTCTGAATCGGCAACCTCCACGAAGGGACTGACGGCTATCATACGGGTCTTGACTGATTCCATGCTGAGAACGGAAATGGCGGAGATGGAGATGATCAAGGCTCGTGAGGCAGCGAGGTGGGAAGCTGAGAAGAGAAGGCTGGAGATGGAGCTCGAGATGACTCGGACGGTGCTTCAGACTCATTTGGAAGCGACGACGTCGTTACTCGTCGGAGAACAGAAGATTCGTCCGTCACGGAAGAAGAGGAAGAGATCAGAAGTTGTAGAACACAAGTCCTCCACCGCAAGGTGAATTACTTAAATTCAAACAAAACAAACAAAAAAAAATTCATCATATCCCACCATTAAAGTCGCATTAGAGAAACATCTAACAACAAAAGGTTATGTAATGGGTGCAGGGAAAAGAGATTAGCTTTATTGGGCTTACTCCAACTTAACCTCATCTTCTGGAGCTCATTGACCTGAGAAAACAATAGTCATAGTCGAAGACTCAAAGGTCAACTAAAAAAAAACTTACAGAAACTGTCTTTTATTTGTGTGTGTGTGTGTGTTTTGTATACTAATTAATACTAGTTGTTTCCTCTTTTCTTCCAACGTCTCTAATGAATAGATTTAGAATTTACAAGCTGTGTTGTGAATCAAAATCAAATATAAAATGTGTTGTTTAATTTGTCCTTTCTTCAAATTCTAATGATTTTTTTTTAATGAAATTACCAATATGCGTTCAAAACTTCTCATGCATCCATCAAACATTAGTGTCTCATGCAAAAGTTTGAGAAACAAGAAGAAGAATGGGTCAATATGCAAAAGTGTGAGAAACAAGATAGATGAATGACAAAATGATTCTTACTATATGCAAAAGTGTCGAATCTTCCATCAGATCTCCTAGTTTCGGTTTTCGAACGCTTAAGCTTTCCTAATATCAATCGGGCAAAATCTGTCTGCTCGTCTTGGCACTCTGCTTCGAGACAATCCGTGCCCAAAAATAATCAGATCCCCTGGCTGATTCTCTTCCCCGAAGACAACAACAATACTTGCACGTTGTTCAATCCCGAAGAAAAAGACAAACTTTACAAAACGCAAGATCTTGGTGCTGTGTTTGCAAAGAGTGTTTGTACGTAGGGCAACCTGTGGAAGCTGGCTCTTGATGCAAGATCCACGTTATAATCTCTATATGGTGAATATTTTTACCAAAGAGAGGATTAATCTACCTCCTTTGGAGTCACAACTTGGAATGATAAAGATAGAGCGAATTACCAAAGATGATGAGTATCGCTTTTTAGGTTACGACAACCGAATTGGAGGTAGGTCACGTATGAACATACCATCCTTTGTGTTTTGGATTGACGAGAAAACCAAAGACTATATTGTTCTATAAAGGAGATACCTCGTGGCATCAAATCCCCAAAACTTCAGATTGTTATCACATGGTTTACAAGGATCACAAGCTGTACTTCTTAAGCTACTGTGGTGATAGTTTCAAAATCTTCGATTTTTCTGCAGAGATTTCAAGAGAAGCCTTTCCCTGTGAAAATTATACTACATGGTGGGACAAAATTTGTGGGGCAAAAAATGTAGTCACAGTAAGCGGAGATGTTCTCAAGGTTAAAAGAATGTTCTCAGAATCTGGAATCTTGTCCTTCTGTATCTACAAATTTAATCCGTCAGATTTCCCTAAATATGAAAAGGTCGATTCTTTGGGGGACGAGGCAATGCTTTTAATTGGATCTAGGCATCACTGTGCTTGCTAGTGACATTGAAGGAATCAAGCCAATACTCCATCTATTTCAGTTGTTATCGTGGAAAGAACAATACTGATATTTCTCTTTTTAATCTCGAGACGCAGAAGATGCATGGAGCTACTTCGCAAATTTGATAGTTCGTCTTATCAACTCTCTAGAGCCCGATGGTTCTTACCAAGTTTCATAGATACATGAATTTTTCTCAACACTGTTATTTCTCTCACAGTGTTTATATTTTTTTTTAATATGATAGGTTTGTTTTGCATTAATTTAATGATCATGACGTTCTGGTTTGCTTAGTTAAATTAGATGTTTTGATTCCTTTGCTACAATAAAAAAAAATAAAAAAAAAGTGATCAGATTGCATAAGTGAAACATTCTTATTCGGAGATTGCGGCAGATTTCTATAGAGGGAAATTTTATACTTTTACTATCCCAAATGTATTTCTTAAAGGGTTAATTTGCTCAATAACCATATTGAGCAAACAAATTAAGAATATAGCCATGCTATAATCATAATTAGGAGAATAACCATGACCCACCTCCATTTTACATTTTAACCCTTATTTTTCTTACTAAATCACATCAATGCCATTGCCACATCATTCTCTCATTAAACAAACAAAAATTATTGTTGATAAATATTAGCATCATCTCATCACGTAATTGGTCTGCTTGTATACATTACCAATTAAAAATATCATCTCAAAATAATTCATAAGAAAACCAAAGTAAAACCGAACATAAAATAAACCATAGATGACAATGAAAGATTATGGATTAGCCCAAATTGGGTTCAATCCGGTTTCGATCAAAGAGTCCATTGCACAGTACATAAATAAAATAACTCAAGATGGATACAATAAGAGTAGCAACGGTTGTGATACATATGTCATCACCCAAAACCACCCAAAACTCCATACTATTGCTTCACTACACATGCAAAAAAAAATAGAGTTAAATTGCTCGGCTTCATAATTAAAAATATAGCTATGCTCTTTTAAAAATAAATGCCATATAAGATGAAAATAAACCCAAAACTTAAAAATATAGCTACTGCATTTATCAATTTTCTGTACTATTTGTTTGTATAGATTCAAAACATAAACCCTAAACCCTAAACCAAAAAAACTAAACCCTAAACCCAAAATTTGAAACCTTAATTTAGTAAAAATAATCTTAAACCCAAAATCTAAAATTAAACCCAAAAAACTAAACCCTAAACAAAAAATATAAACTCTAAACCCAAAAACTAAACCCTAAACCCAAAAACATCAACCCTAAACCCAAAATCATAACCCTAAACCAAAAAACTAAACCCAAAATCTAAATCCTAAACCAAAAAAAATAAACCCTAAACCCAAAAAACTAAACCCTAAACCGAAAAAAACTAAACCCTAAACCCAAAAAACTAAACCCAAAATCCAAAATCTAAACCCTCAACCTAAAAAAAAACCCAAAATATATAAACTCTTAAAATAAAAAACTAAATCCTAAACTAAAAATTTCAAACTGTAATTTAATAAAAAAAAAAANGGGGGGGGGGGGGGTATAATGGCAATTAATATACAAAATATGTTGAATATCATGGTCAACTTTTTGTATGGTTAGTTACCTAATTTCTACTCTTAATATTGTTATCTGATGCAATTTCCCTTTCTTAAACGGCTTCAGCGAACCCAGTTCTTGATTTTCCGTAGTGGAATATTGTTGTATGTGTTGTAACTTGTAAGGTCTCATGAATATCTTAAAAATTACCAAAGCAGAATTGAAGATTATTGTTAAAGATTAATACCATCTTGATATTCCTCATGACCATAATCATCATCATCAGCATTGTAATAATTTGGCCTTGATAAGGTTGTGCACATAACCGATGGTGACTTGGTGATGAGGAAATTGGGGTCTTTTAGGCTTGGATAATTTATTTATATAGGCTAGGCCAATAAATTTCAAAATTGCATTTCAAAAGCTTCTTACACTTGAAGTGTATTTGCATATCTACATGAGCAATGTGAAGTATTCACACTTGTACCACTCTAGTTGGATTAATTCATTATTTCCGAAAAAAATAAGTTACAACTCGATTAACCAGAACTCATATTATCTGGATACGTTTAGAGCTAAAAGACCCTAAGCCAAAATGATAATTGTAAGGAAAAAGAATATACTGGTTGACCATATATATATATATAGGCCCTGTTCGTAACGCTGTCGCCAACAACCAAAAATAGCTTTATCATAGGTTTCTTGGAAAGCAAGACTGTGGTGACTGACTGGTGAGTAGTGTTGATTTCGGAAACGGTGCGACTAAACAAAACAATATAGCAACAACAGCTACAACTTTAGTGACAAATAAATATCGCCGGAAAGTGACGTTGTGGAACTTGGTCGCTCATATATAACCCAAAGCTTCACAACCGATGCAAACCTAATTTAGGTTTGGAGTTAAAGAAGGCAATTTTGCCATGGAGATAAACGAGAAGCATAAAAACCCTAATTCTCATAAGCGTCTCAGACGAGCTACCCTCAATTCCTGGTCCGATCTCCCTCTAGATCTCTTGAATTTGGTTTTCAAGCGCCTCAGTTTTCCTAATTTCCAACGAGCTAAATCTGTATGTCGGTTTTGGCACTCCGCTTCGAGACAATCCGTGTCCAAAAATAGTCAGCTTTTTTGGCTGGTTCTCTTCCCCGAAGACAGCAACTACAACAGTAGTTCTTGCACGTTGTTCAATCCCGAGGAACCAGACAAACTTTACAGAACGCAAGATCTAGGTTTGGAATTTGCAAAGAGTGTTTGTATGGCAACCTATGGAAGTTGGTTTCTTATGCGAGATCCACGTTACAAACTCTACATTGTGAATATATTTACCCACGAGAGGATCAATCTACCTCCTGTGGAGTCACAGCTTGGAATGATAAAGATAGAGCGAACTATAGATGATTGGTTTCGTGTTACAGGTCCCAACGGAATTTACAAGTCCAACGGTATTAGTATCCCATTGTTTTGGATTGACGAGAAAACCAAAGATTATATATAGTTCTATGGGGACTTGTAGGATGTTGTGTAGTTTATTCCAGGAAAGGAAACACCTCGTGGAAGCAAATCCCCGAAACTTCAGATTGTTATGACATGTTTTACAAGGATCACAAGCTTTACTTGTTAAGCTTTTTTTCTTGTTTCGAAATCTTCGATTTTTCTGGAGCGATTCCACAACATACCTTTAAGTGTGGTGTTATTGGGGAAGGGTTTCCTTTGACTCAACCACGAGTTGTTGGCACAAAACTTGTAGTCCTCAAGGTTGAACAAATCTGGAGAATGAGCTCTAGGACCTGGTCCTTCAGGGTTTTCAAGATTGGTTCATCAGGATTCGTCGAGAAACAAGAAGTGGTTAATTCTTTGGGAGACGAAACGTTGCTTTTTGATCAAGGCATCATTGTGCTCGCCAATGACACTGATGGATTCATTAGAGATTCCATCTATTTTAGTTGTAGTAATGGAAACACAAACGAAATCTTGCTCTTTAATCTCAAGACACAGAAGACGGGCTCAATGGTTCTTACCAAGCTTTACGCAAACATTATCTTGATCTCAACATTAATGTTTTTCTCTTCAATGTGTTTCTTTTTTGGGTTTTAATTAGTATATTGTTTTACTCTAATTAATTATGAATACGTGCTAGTTTTTTTGTAGTTCATAGTGTGATGTATACACAAAGGTTATAATTACAAATCTAACTCAAATGTGTACAAGACGATATGCTTAAGCGAGCTTTTGTTGTAGAATCTAAGGGGGCACTACAAGAAATTAGGTAGATAGCGTCACTTATATAGTGTCAAAA
>OVBC01003266.1:0-11942 GCA_900406465.1 Noccaea caerulescens | reverse complement strand
TGTGATTAGCTTCAGGGATAGAGGGACATATGAGACGTTGCCTCCTTGATGCAATACTATTCAAATTCATAGAAAGATCGTTCCTTTTGCGCTTAGACCTTCGCTTTGATTCTTCTTCTTTTTGATCAACATATGCTAGAAAAGATTGCAGCTTTTTCAAACGAGAACTTTGTGGTGGAGGTATAGCTTCTTCTTCTTCTTCCTCAGGCGTGTGTTTGCAGTAGTCACGGACTATCTTGAAGAAGTGGATAAAGATAGCAACAAGACAAGCAATCCCACAGACAAGGAACATTCCCCAGAAGCTATGAACGTTGAGCTGTTCTGAGTCACCAGACTGAGACCCATGCGGGCTACTGCAGTTAGATTTGGAAAGCCATTTGTCATGGATCTTCTGAAGCTCACCAGTTTCGGATAGACCAAGAATCGCAGTTGACATGTCAACTGCTAAAGGAGAGTCTCTTGGGAATGCCTGAAATGCAAAAGATTTGATCTAACTATGTTCAAACATGCTGAGTAAAGAGAGAAGAAGATTCAGAAGATGACTCACAAATCCCCAACCGCATCTGGTGAATTCTTGGCCTCTGATAGCAAACTTACAGTACTCTGAAAGGAAGAGATCAACGTAAGGACGTTCATCGACAATTGCAGCAACAGTACCGTTTTGAAGCGCGTTAGCGTATTCTTGAGGAGAGCCAAGAGGCACAAGTCTTGATCTAGCGATGTTAAGCTCATCAACCATGTAGCTTTCAGCAAAAGAACCAACCTGGAAGCCAATACGACCAGTGCTGCTGATGAGTGTATCTACTCCTTTTATAGGTGAATTCAGATGTTGCACTGTAAGTATTGATGTGAGACTCGCAGTGTAGCTAGATGTAAGGATCAGAACCACAAAAAGCCATATGAGCAGCACCATTCGACCAAGCGTACTCACTGTATTCTCTCCTGAAGAGTTTGATTTCATAAAGATGTTAAAATAAACTTCACACATGAATCGCAGTTACTAGCTTAAAGGGGTTTTGAGTTTGAGACTTACTGTGAGAGAAAAACATCGTTGAGAAGGTGAACCTGCAGTTTAGTAAGAGATTAGAGCTTGCATTAGCTATGGCTAAGACAAATAAGATGGCTCTTGTGTGTACTAACCAGAGAATGGTAACGATTTGTCTCTTTGGAGGACCTCGAAACTCATCGTTGATTCGGTGTTCAAGAATCCATATTACAGCTCCAACAACGACGAAAAAAGAAGCTGTAACAGCCCACATAGCAGGAGTAAAAGGGCGTAAGAAGGCCCAAGGATTCTCGTTAGGTGTTGAGACAGGAGCAACCACGACAAGGCCTGACTCAATGTAAGGCTGAGTGAAATCCACAATTCTTGTTCGTTTTGTGACAATGGCTACATCTCCTACAACAGCATCAAAGTCAACCCCAGTGGCGACCTTGTTGACCAGCTCATTGTAGTTTGGATTCTGAAGACCATCTCCGAAAAAGATAAACTCATGAGGAACCGGATAAGAAAGCAGTTTCACGGCAGCTTCAAACACATCAATGCAATAACCTTGCACAATGTTGCTACTTCCATTGACCCTTGAGACAAAGTCCTTGAAGCTTGCTCTATCAGGAACACCGATTCTCAACCGCCTCCCATTGTTACGAAAAACCCATCCACGAGGAGTAACCAAAGTCCCACCAGGCCAAGTTACAGGTTTAAGATGTTGGTTTGAGCTAGAACGGTTAGAAGGTTTGCTGTAAAATGATTCAGGAGGCACAATAGAAAGACCAGAATGGTTAGACCAGTAACCAATTTGGCGAAACCCGTCACTAACCACATTGATAATATCATATGAAGGTTGATACATTGATCTGTCTTGATGAAACTGAACCGGACCTGTTAGACCAGACATCTTTGTATGCATAATGTAATCAAGAAGTTGTGATCCTTCATCAAATCTGCTCAACGCACTTAGATTCAATGCCTCGCCTTTCAAGCTGCTTAACGTCTCATCGTGAGAGAATGTAAGATTACCTCCAGCTTCAAGAAGTGTCTTAACGGCTTGAGCAATGATCCACACAGTATCATAAGCATACAAGCCATAGACATTCAAACCAATAGTCTTATTACTACTCAACAACGGCTTGTTCTTCTTCCACCGTGCCGCAAAGTCCCTTTTCTTTCTTGAATCAGGCGTGTGAAGACGCAATGTTACAACACCATTGAGAGATTTGCGAGCCAAAGGCAAATCTGAGTCTAGTAGAGAAGATAACCATGTTGTAGCTATCCAAACATACCCTTTCTCCATCATTCCTAACCTCTCTGCTTCTTCAAAAATCATTTTACCTGTATTAGGGAAAGTGTTCACAACGATTATCCGAGATTCCATTCCTCGGATCTTAATCAACTCCTCTATAATCTCAACTGGACTAGAAATCACAACATCCAGAGGAAGCACCGCCTTGTAAGAAATCCCACAACGTCTCTCTTCAAGCTCATCGCCTAACGCTGTAACCCCATTTCTACTGTTATCATCATCGTTATACAATGCCACCACATCTGACCAGCCATAGTACGTGATCATCTCTGCAATGGCACGCATCAGAAACAGATCGCTAGGTGCTGTTTGTACAAAGAATGGGAATTGGAGTGGAGATAAGGTAGGGTCAAGAGCTGTGAACGACAACATGGGAACAGTAAGCTCATTTGCAAGATGAGACAATACGTGAGCCATTATTGATGTCTGTGGACCAATTATAGCTACTACATCAGTCTCCATGAATTGCAATGCTGCAACAACAACAAAAGGATAAGCCAAGTAAGTAAGTAACCCAAAGATGGATACTTTAAAAACAAGATTGAATTTTTTTTGGCTTCTTCAACCTCCCATGATGCTGAGGAAGCCACTGCGTTTAGCATCACTCATCAAAATACGCAATTTGGATCCACCGAGAAAGCTAGGATCAGAATTTACATCTTCCTCAGCAGCTTTCAAAGCAATATTTGCAATTTGACCGTACATGGTGTTTAAACCAAACAGTGCACCAACTTTGATAACAGGAGGCCTAGAACTAGAAGCTCTCTCTGAAAGTAACCCACCAGCACCAAGAACAATGAAGCCTAATACCAGAACCCAATTCATTGCTTGGTTCCTTAATCTTGGTCAAACAAAATGAGATCTTGAGCTAAACCCAAACCAGTTTTCACAGGCAGAGAACCAAAGCAAGTAGCTTTTAGTTTCAACAGTGAGAAATGGACCTGAAAAAGTGTCACGGGGATTAAAATTTAAGACCTTTACCACATAAGACGGAGCAAAAGACGGTGTAGATGAATTAGAGGCAGAGATGATGCCAAACCTCAAAACCAAATCATCCTTTAATAGATTAAAGCAAAAGGAAGATTCGTGAGGCGTTGAAAAATTAACGGCTGAAAAGGGATAGTCGAAGACATGAGGAACAAGCAAAGAGAAAAAGAAAATGACAGTAAAAGGGAAAAGAAGAGGAAAGCGAATATAAATTGCGGGTATACTTGAAGATTTGAGAAAGGAACAAACTTTTCGTAATGGGTTTTTGAAATTTTTATTACTTACAAACGGAATCCATGGAGGAGACAAAGCTTCGGGAAAAAACGTGGGAAATGACATGGCCAATAACGACAGTGGTCACCGAAACGAAGATCTCCATTAGCTTTTTAAAATGAAGTGAACACTCTCTTCTTCTTTTTTGCCAATCCCAAAAAGGCAAAAACTGGAATGAGAGAAGAACTTACTTGACTCTTTTCTTTTTCTAATTTAACTCAAAATATTGTTGTTTCATTATCAATAATACCATTTGTTTATAAGTTTTAGTGGACTTCAAAATCAAGCACGATGATAATTGTATTGTTTAACGCACGATGAAAAGAATGAAATGATGAAGGAAAGGAAATTGAGTGTGATATTTGGAAAAACCAAAAACTAAAGTGTAATGGAATTTGTGTTGAATCTCCACTGAAATTGGACCACACAGACTATCAATGCACTCCGATTAAGTGAACCAAAAGATACTCCTTGGTTTGAAAAAAAATCATCGTTTACCTTTTTATGATCTTTCTACTTCCTAGGTTCTTTTTTTTCATCCTCGGAGTTGGGGAATATAATTTTTCTAATGCCATTCCTCGATTTTGTTACTGAAGATAGCAGATTTTTCTTTAGATTTTCAAATCATAGAACGAATAACACATACTTTGATAACAATTAAAATCAGTTGTCCTATAACAAAATACTCAATTTCTTACGATTTGAGCCTGAATATCCAAGATAAAAGCAAAACTATATTATGGTTACCAACACCCATATTCTAAAATTTGATCTTTAAAAAACATAAAATGTTAATCTAGTTATCGACCTTTTCTTTAAATAATTTTCCTCGTGCCTTGTTTTTCACAAAAAAGATGTCAAAAAATAAATATGGCCTCGTTTAACACACGTAACGTAACGACACCATTAGCGTTCAATATCAAAACTACAAAATTTCGACTAGCTTCAGTGTTTGTAACTTCACGAGTGTTGGCTACTCTCTGAAATCAGCATTTGCTGTCCTCTTGAGGAATGGTGAATGTCCAACCCGGAAAATCTGAATCCGCAAACAGAGATGTTGGAACCGCTTTGTAGAACGCTAATGGAACTTGTTTTACCCTTCTCCGAATCTGCCATTTTTTGATGTTTTCCAAAGTTAGTTTGTCTAATGGTCTCAAATTTTACTACAAGGAGGAGTTCATGGCATACCAAGTAGAGAAACATTACCTCGTCACCGAAAATGGTGGCATATGAACCAGAGCTGAAATCTTCAATTTTCATTTCAGTGGTTTTCGCTCTTTTGGTTAGATCAGTTTCCAGCGATGAAACAAACCTACACAAGAAAAGAGAGAGAGAGATATATCAAGGAGTTGAGAAAATGTGAACAGCATCGGATATTATTGTTTGTCAAGTATATATACCTTGAAACTGGTGGGCAGTAATGGTGGCGCAGAGTATCAATCTCCCAAAGGGAACTTCCTGTAACAAGTAATGAGTATCATTACTTCTCGTATGAAATGACCTCACATAAAGCAAAACAACACCCTCTCTTCAAGCTTTAAAAGCAATCAGAGCTTCATTTTGTGTATGAATCTAGAGTATATATCTCATTATGCAACAAAGCCACAATTAGGAAAGTTCAAATGAATCATCTTCCTCTACATAGACGGTGAAATTCTATGCTACAGGCGTGGAAAAAAGTAAATAAAGGGACTGGAAATGTCAAATACTTACTCATGGCACCAGATTTCTTGGGGTCAGTTTCCAGGTTGTTGAAGCGGTCAATGCCAAGCTTTTTCTTGGTCTTCTTCGGTTGGCTCTCATTGTCTTCATCAGCGTTTTCATCGATTTCCTGTACAGGGGTGACCTCGTTTGAAAACCAATTCTTTTTATACGTTCTTATATGAAAATCTATCTCGTAGCATGTTCTTTCCATTTTAAAGCCTAATAAATAAATAAAAAGCTCTTACGATGTGCACAAGATGGTTAATTGAAGGATGTCTTCGTAAAAGGTTGTAGATCAAAGCCGTTGTGACCAAAGATCCTGAGGGAGGAATGGAAAGTGACAGTCTGCTTAGTTTCTTTGTGAATGAAGCAGCTAGATATCCTGGAAGCAATGATGACTTCAGGCAAGCATCAAGAAGCTGCAGAAAGCGTTTCAGATATAGAGGTGAGGATGACAGATTATAAACCAGGTCCAGAAGTTCATTGGTAACTCAAATCCGGTAATACCTGAAGAAATCTTGATCGGTGCTTTGCCACAAAGATCGAAGGAACCAGCAACGCATAGAGTTTTATATAAAAGTTGGGATATTCCAAACCATGTTTGGTCATGAGGATGAAGAGGCTGCTTAGAGCCATCACACTGACAACTCCCCCGATATCATATGATTTTGTTAGGAAGTCGCTGCAAGTTATCAGGTATGGTATAAGCTATTAGCAAAGGACACAGATAAAGAACAATAGAAGCTTTGGTAAATATACACACCATAACATTGCAGGATTAGATAGATGGGGAATAACTGTCTCGTGAATACTAGCAAGAACCTGATCATCATAAGATATCATATTGGTAAGTCTCGTCCATGCCGTTATCCAAACAAATGGTTAGTGGTGAAAGTAAACTAGCTAACCTCCTTGTAAACGTCAAGGGGAAGTGGGAGTCTGAGAAATGAAATCCATGCTTTAGTGAACTTCAACTTCATCCTCTTGGCAATTGTAGTCGGAGAAAGAAGCTAGAGTTTTTGACAGAATAAATTACGAGGCATAAGTAAGCAATTCCATACCAGAAAGCAAAATTATTCATAGAATACCAAATTTGCAACTATAAACTCACACTGCTGTCTTCTTCCTTCTTCTTTTTCTTTTTATCCGTAGGTTTCTCACTACTACTTCCATCTGGAAATATCAGTAACCTTTATTAGCAAACCTAAACGTAGATGGGGTCCTTTCAACAAAACTGGAAAAGAAATAGCCCAAGTGCTCCGAAACAGTCACCTGACCCACTCCACATCTCGTGCTGAGACTTTTCAGCTTGTTTATCGGGAGGTGGAACTCGAGATAAAACTTGATAGATCTTGCGAACAGAGAGTTGTAGGCTACAATTCACAAGTTTCCAAGATAATCAGCAACGAAACAACAACAAGAAAAGCATGAAAATTACATTCAAACAGTCTGAAAGAAAGAACAACGAATATAATTTACAGTTATACAACGAAAGCATCAAACATTTACTGGTACTAACCTTTCTTTCAAATCAGCCTCGGCTTCATTAATTTCTCCCACGGTTTTATCACCTAAGAAAGCCAAAACCACATCAATAACACACGCACAAAAAGGTTACAATATGCATCAGGAGGGGAAAAATGAGAGAGAATATAAAGAAATGAAGCATGAATGAGCGTACCAGACACGACTGATGCTTCCAGTGTTTTCACAAACTTTTCCATGCTGATGTATGTAAAATAGCTGGCACAAATCGATATTTTGAGTCAATCCAAAAATAGAGAATAACAACACGCTAAAGCAGAAGAAAGAACATAAAGAATACATAGAAAAAACAAATCTTTATCAACCTACCGGACATCAATATACTTGAAATACTTTGAGGTAAGTATATCCAAGAATATCTCAATATCAACTGCAGAGTGAATCTGCAGAGACATTAGCAAAAGAATTAAGTACACTGCAAATAAGGAGCAAAGAAGAGTATTTTCAACTAAGTCTTAAGAAACTTACAATAGCATGAAGCAATCTGTGGTAGATGGAAGAGTGAAATCTTCCCACATTCAGAAGCTTCACAAACTCCATTAATGTCCCAAAAACAATATCCTAAATCAACCAATTCATTGAAAGCGTTAGAAACAAACTAAGTTCACAGCAATGAGAAAGCACAGAGATAGAGAAGATAGGAAGTTACCCTCAGAGTATCTTCGGACTGTTCAGAGACGAGAACATCGAGTAGAAGCTTCACGAACTCGTCAAATTTTGATCTCAGCCAAGCTTTGAAGATAACTTCAGGGTCATCAGCTACAGCTGTCTTTGCCGAATCATCTTCGTCATCATCGGAACGAGGGCGTTTCGTTGAAGTAGGATGTGAAGAAGTCGAAGGAAGCTGAGAGAGAAGAGGAGTGAAAAAGGACTGGAGAGAGAGAAGAGATTCCACCACGAACTGCGGCGGAGATTCAGGGGAGATGAAAGAGAGAAGGAGAGGAAGGTTATTGATGTGAGCTCGAGAAGAGAGTAGGTCACAACCTAATGACTTGAGCTCTTTCAAGGTGTAATTTGCCTTCTTCTTCTGCTTATTCGAGAGAATCGACGCCATTGTTGAGCTTCTCTGGTTTCGTGGCGGAGATAGAGGAGACGATGAAGAAGACGAATTTAGCCGAGATGTACAGGAAAACCCAAAAACCTAAACGATGTAATTGCAAACACGACGTCGTACTGGTACACTCACAAAACAATAATTTATACATAAGTCCCAAATCATGTAAAATATCAAGATTTGACCCCAATCTTTTTTAATTTCATTTATAGTCACAAAGAATTACTAATACAGTACACAAAATATATAGTGTGAAGATAGATTTTGAAACTGTAGAGCATTACACAAAATATAGTAAACGAGTAAGAGAGATTAATCTAGCAACTCAATGTAAGAAAGATTGATTTTTTTCTCCTCCAAAACTCAGAAACATAAACGCTCTTAGATCTCTGATGTTTTCAATCTTTCCTCTCTCAAAACTATAAAAATCTATTGCTGCTTCTCGGGTTGTTCTTCTTCTTCTTGGTCTGGATTTTCTTCTTCCTCTTCTTTCTTCTCTTCCTCCTCTTCGTCTTCCTCCGGAGGATCATAAGGCATAGGTGGTGGCAATGGTGTCTTCATCGGGCTAAACTTGGGGAAAATGTCAGGCCTCCTCCCAGGTTTAGGTCTCTCCCACTCCTACCAGTAGATGACAAGAAACATCAAAATCATTTCTGGTGGTAAAAAATGTAAACATCAAGGGAACATGCATTTCTTAGTCAAGTTTTGACTTCTATGATGAGAATGGCAAGCGCAATTCTTCAATGTCAACAATAAGAACATGCTCTTTACGTATCAAACCCATGACGATTCTCGAGTACTCGTAATCAAAACTACAGAAATGGGATGAACACTGCTCCCTTATGACTAAGAGTCTACATAACACCTAATGCAAAGAACACTTGATTGTGGGATGAAGAAAATATTTATGATACAAATTCCTTCAAACAGAAACACAGGTTATGCAACCTGAAGATCTATGATGATTAAAGCTCCAGTAACATTCAAAAAAGCTAATTCGACCTGGACCATATAAGTTTCCTCATCCATGGCTGCAAAAGATTTGTCTTTTATTCATCACAGACCAGAGTAATGGGTAGATTCATCAGATTCGTGATGTAGTTGTCAAACAAACAACAACACACTCGAGAACTAGAAACAATAAACTAAACCCTCTTTATTCTCAATCACCAATTACGCGACAAATCGAGCTATTACCACATCGAATTGAAATGTGGAAATGGAAGTTTTGTGGGAAGATCCGAAATCAATTTGAAGGGAGTAACCGGAGCTTACAATTGGGAAATCGAGTGGATTGCGACGAGTGAGCTTCTCTTCCTCTGGTGCCATAGCCACAACTTGCAGCTGATTATTCGCTCTTCTAGCAATCCGATGGTTCGGATTCCATTGGCGACGCGAAGGAAGGCGAACGGAAGAGAAACCATGGACACGGGACGAGGAGCAAACAAGCGAGCGCGAGTCGTGCATAGAAGAGGAAGACATCTTCGACATAGATAGAAACCCTAGAACATCAAGCGATGGACAAGGAAGTAACCTCGGAGAGCAAAGCGACGCCATGGCTCCGGACCAACCAAGAATTATCGTGATAGCTTCCTAAAGCTTATGACGATGCGTCTGCGTTTTGATAGTGGGTTTTGGGCTTGACTTGAAGGCCCATAAACACTAATCAAATACAGTATATAGTAGCCGTTTAATTTACGATAGCAATTAGCAAATGAATTGAATGTATTCGAAGCCGATCATGGTTGGTCAATAGCGATTAGCTGTTTGTAAACTGTTGGTAATTCAAACTAAATACACAACAAAATGTTTCTTTACATTACAATTTTTGTATCAAGTTTGATCATCAGTTCCACATAGAGAAACAAAAAGTTTCTTGAAGAATTGCTCAAGTGTATACAAGATTCTAACCCAAAAGAGGAGACTATCAGTTTAGCTTGGTTCCAACTCGCTAATTTGACAATCAGCTTAACTTTATTAGCAGTTGCATCTTTTAATCATAATGTATTTTCACCTTTATTTATATTATTTATTTATAATATCTTTTCACCTCTATTTATTTTTTTAGAATTTTCTAATTCATTGTTTTGATAAACTATTTTCTTTGATTTTGTCTTTTCTTTTTTTGCTCATTGATAACATGCTTTTTGTATCAACTACTCAAGCCTACTACTTTCTATCGCTGTAGCATTTAAGATGTCAAACCAAATGAAAGCTTGTGCAAGGAGAAATGCAAAGATATGCTAAACTTCAAGTGAAATCGATTTTTAAAACGTTTATGAATCAAAGACAATAACTTTAATGCAAATACTACTTAACATATATGTAAAAATGCAAATTTTGTAATATGAATGATAAAAGAGGAGTCTTGAATGAGTATCTTCGGTCAAGGCTACTTATACACAAGAGATATGGGTCTGGAGCAAGCAAGGTCCATGTTTTATGCAAAGACTTAAAATAAACTAGCCACTCTCGTGGTCTAGTCGCTTTGCTGTGATAAATCCAAAGCCAACTCTCGCTGGTGAGCTTAAAGCTGTAAGCTTTCTCAAGAACAAGCTTTAAATCGCATGAGAAGTGTCCCAACAACCAATCTCTTAGGTTGGGAGCACTAACCTCTACAACTAGTTCACTTAGACATTTTCGCAAACACCTTATGGGTGAGGAAAGCCTAGATACTCAACTCTAAATGATCAGAGAAGAGCTAAGGGGTTAAGAACCCTATTGTAGAAAAACGAACCAAGCAAGCTAGAGACAAGATCTACAAGTGCTAAAGGTTGAGCCTTCCCCTAACTCATCCTTGAATCCTCAAAGATAACTACTCACTACTCATGTTGAAATCGCAAGAAAAGAATAAGAGAAATACTGAAATCATGCTTAAACAAGATTAACAACCTAAAATTACTTCTTAAACTTAAAAGATTCAACAAAAGCCTTACAAAGATTCTCCAAGAATAAAAAGTCTTTCTTGGAGAAAGATATCAGTTACAAGGAAAATAAAAGATAACTTGCCTAAAACTAGGTCTTAAGAGCTTATATAGTAAGTGGGAAGGAGGCGCCTTGGTCAACGTTTCTGATTTGACTTCGCTTGTCCACGAGTCTCGACCAAACTCCTCAAGTCCTCTGTTTCTGGTGCTTAAGTCCTCTGTTCCGCGACATGCTCTGAACTCCTCTTAACTCCTATCTGCTTCCTGCTTGTCTCCGATCACCACCTCTGCACGTCTCTTCCGCTTACAGCTCTTTTTATCTGCAAAACACACTCCAAATGCAACGGAAATGCAAAATGCTTTCATAAGGACTAAATGCTCCCAAGTGGATGAAACCTATTGGCATGAAATGAGATTCAATTATACACAAAACTATGCAGAACAAAGTGCTAAATGCATGCAAATAATGAGTATATCACTCATCATTGTTGTTGTTTCTTCGGCGTTATAACCACCGTCCCTCCATACTTCTTGTTTCATCATCTTTGAACTTGCACGAAAAATGTGTAAGCTATTCATGAGATAATAACAATCTTAGTGTTTGATGGGAAGATTTTGGAGATTAAACGCGCTGAAAACAATAAACGTATGAAAAAATGAAAACTTTGTTTAGCTCTCCATCGCCGGTTAGCAAGACCAGGGTATCACTTTTCTGGGATCAAAAGCATTTGGGACCTTGACATTCTTAATGTCCCAAAGTCCAAAATCCTTATCCGTATCATCCGTAGCCATGAAAGAAAATATGAAGAAGAAAATCGAAACGAAGGGGAAGAGAGGACGAAGAGAAAGAGGAAAAAAATCATAATTCGTTAGAGAAACCTAAGTTATTTTTGGGCTATGGCCAATTAACATCTATACTATATAAAAGTTGAGGCTAAATGCCTCTAAGGGTGTCCACATCAGCTTTTAGGTTTTTTTNAAGAAATTTTTCAAATTTTAGATTTGGAATATCGATAGATATAAGAAAAACATGTATAAGTTTTTAGTAACACCAAAAAATCTACTTAGATTTGTATTAGGAAAAATTATTAATTTAAGATAATGTTTTTAATTATGTAAATAATCACTGAAATATTTTTAAAAATAAGAAAC
>OVBC01003265.1:0-11946 GCA_900406465.1 Noccaea caerulescens | reverse complement strand
GTTCCTGTGAGGATTCTCGAGAGGGGAGTCAAGGTTCTGTGGAACAAAAGGGTGCCATTGTTGAGAGTCTTGTGGGACTGTAGGGGCGCAGAGGAGGAGACTTGGGAGCCAGAGGCAAAGATGAAGCTGAAGTTCATGAAGTGGTTCGACAAGCAGGTCGTCGAGTGAGCTTCTTCGTCTTTGTGGTTCTAGTTGTGATAGTGTGGTGCTATGTTTTGTTGTTGTTGTGGCTTATGTATTTTCGTTTTGCATTGTAACGATATACATTTTTGAGTTATATGAGATGGTGTTTGCCTCATATTTGTTTTGTGGTTTGGATGTTACAAGTGTGTTGACCAGTGGGTCGTGAGACAATCTATTCAGTTATGTTATAGACGTTTCAGAATTTTTGCTCTAGGTGTCGTGGTGTCCTCGAATAACTCTTTGCCAAGAGATAGTGTTCTCTTATAGAGATAGTGTTCTCTGATAGACTTATACGAGAGGGTCGCTACCTCAAGTATAAGTGATATGGTATGTTTACTTACTAGTGACTAGTGTGTCGCGTAGTAAGTAACGAGGGGATAGTGTTCCTCTTGGGGAGATAGTGTTCTCCTGCATGTCTTTTGGAGATAGTGTTCTCCGACAGAGTTGAGTTAAGAGTAAAGATGTCTGGGAAACGTGCATATGACATAGGATTAGATGTGAGTCTCGGGGATCAGGTGAGGATCTCTTGTGTTTGGCCATGTGGGCCGGATTTTGCCGTCTGTGGTAGATGTGTTGTGTTAGGATTCGAGGTCGAATCCAATTTAGTGGGGGAGAATTGTAACATCCGTAAACCAAAGAAGTGGCGTTTCGACTTGGTGTCAAGCGACACCACAGTGGGTGTCGGTCGACACCGGTCTAAATCGTTATTTCCCAGTTCAATTTAACTGTCCGGTTTTGTCTGGTTTGGGTTTGGAAATCCTAAGTCGCGCGATAAATAGTGAGGAGCCGACTTCTTTTGTTGTTTTGCGAACCAGAGGCTGAGAAGGCGATTTTGTGGAGTTTAAAGAGTTGTGGTTCGATCTGAGGGTGTTTCTGTGCTGTTCTTCATCTCTTCCTTCTTCTTAACCCATTATCAAGGTGAGTGCATGACCGTAGGCTCGCAAGAGAATCAGATTGTGAAATTGGAATGTGGAATTGTGGAGTTTATGTGTTTTTCGTGGTTGTTCATGTGTTATATTGTGTCTTTGATCGAGATTGTGGCGTTGATTTCGTGTTTATTGTGTTTCTGTGTTGAGAAATCGGTTTGGGCGTCGATCTCATGGATAGGTGTCGAACGACACCAATCGGGCCGGGTGTCGAGCGACACAAGCTGTGTCGATCGACACTGGTCCGGTTTAACCCGGTTTTCTGGCAATTTGATTAAATTGATTTAATTAATGGTTTAATCTGGTTTAATCGGTTTAATTAGAATTAAGTGGTTTAATTCGGTATTAAATTATTAAATGGTGAATTTAATTAATGAATTGATTTAAAATAATTGTGGAAATTATTTAAGTGTTTAAAAATTATTATGTAATTGTGGAAATTATTTAATAATTAAAAGGAATTAATTTAATAATTGTGGTAATTATTATAAATATTTAAATGCGTTAAAATTGCGTAATTGGCCTGTCGGCGGGGTGATTGCCTCACTAAGTATTTATGAAATACTTATACATCTCTTTTTCCCTAATGTGATGCAGGTAAAAAGAAAGTGTGATCGCGGAATCGGGGGGAGGAGAGGATGATAGGATTTGGTGTTTATTTATTTAAGTTGTTTAATTATTGCAAACAGGGTGTTTAGGTTGCTAGTATTTAATATTATTTATGCAATTGAATTTGGTTATCTGATTTAATTGTTTAATAATTATTATTAGAGTTTGTTTTAATTAAGTTTTCTATACTTGATTAATTTAAAAAAAAAAAAAAAAAAAACTTGGTTGTTTCACTAGTATCGTTGTTCCATATATCGTCGTCTCCACTATCATAATTCTCGTCATTGTCATTGCTCGCATTATCTGCTCCAAAGTAATTTGAGAAAGCTTGGTCTTCAACAATTACTTCTCGAACAGCTACACCATGCTCCTCATTATCATCTACTATCTCATCACCAACATCATCAACAATAGCCTCACAGTCATCTCCAGGTATTGGCTCACGCCCATCTTCGTCAATATCATCTTCCTTAACAGCATCACGTTTTCGGTGTCGCCGTGGTGTTAACTTCTTCCTTTTCGTCATCACCTCTGAAATTTAAGATCTAGAGAAGCGAAGTGATAGATATAAAAGAAGAATTGGAGAGTAAACGAGAGAATTGGAGAAGAGAAGAAACAAAAACAAAATCGAATTGCTGAAAAGAAATTAGGAATTTGAGAAGGATAATTAGGATATTAAGTGTTTCCATCTGTTTCAGAAACGACGTTGTTTTGTTTTAACGTGAACAGTAAACGACGCTTAACACTCATTAATCTTCAGATTTGGTTGACTAAATTGGTATTCTAATTGGTTAGGTCAACCCAAATTGGTGATTTTTTTGGCTTAATGAAGAGTTCATATTTGTTGTGGCAAAAACGTGTAAGTTCATAATTTAGTTGACCGTTTTCTCTTTATTTTTCTAAGGTTCAAATTTCAAAACAAAATTTTGAAAATATTCTATAAAATCTTAAGATCATTTTACTGAATTTATTTATTTTTTTACAGTTTTAAAAATATTTATATCATAGTGTTACTATATGCAAAGGAATTACAGTTCAAATTTGGTAAATTTAAAAAATGTGTAAGGGGACAAGACTTCTCTTTTTTGAGGTATACTAGGTTGGTACCCCGCGCTACGCCGCAGTATAATATTATCGTAAAAATGCCTCCACCTTATCGGTTCTACGGTTTTTTTATTAATTGGCCTAGGCCCAAATAATTTTGTATACCGTATTTGATGTTATACAGCTGCCGTTTTGCATTTGCTTGGAACCGGTAAAATATTCATCATCCGTTAGTACATAAAAAATTGTACATTTTTTCTTCATTTCCTTGTTCGAATCAAACAACTATTTGAATCTCTCTAATTACTGATGAGTTTGACGTTGTTGAGTTCTGATGACATTTTGACTATATTTTATATAACTATTAACTATATTTTGTATAACGATTAACGACCGCCCGATTAACGATTTTTTTTAAAACGGGGATTAATCGGGGATTAATTGGGGAGGAAATTTTGACTATATTTTGTTTATTTTTCATATTTATAACTAAAAGATTATCTATTAAAATTGTTGATGGAAGTTTTATTTCCAAAACATTACCAATTAGGCTAATTATGATAAAATCTGAAAGGTTAAAAATTACATGGGTTAAATTTTCGGAATTGACTATATATTGAGGGCATTTCTATAAATATTATTTGCTTTCTCTCTCTCAGTTATTTCATCTTGAAACTCTATTTTATCATAATTGCATTTCTGACCCCCTACTCATATCTCTTCCTCCTCCCAACCCCTTCTCCACAACGACGCCATTCTTCTTCATCAGAAACCAATCCACTGCTCGCGTCTATCCAATCTTCACCGATTTGCAATCGCCGTCTTCATCCTCTATTCTCTAGTCGCGACGACGCCGGACAACGACATTACGACACGATGAGGTCCGACAACGACGCCACGACGCCGGACGACGACGACACCATTGGTAGACATCAGCCCAAGTGCGTATGACCACAAAACATCGTCGATTTGACCATACGGCCCGGATCTGAGCATTTTTGTCTTTTCTTTCGAGGACGACTTCATAGAAATTCGTAAACTATAATTGTAAGCTTTCTACCCAAATTAGTTTCAATCATTTGGTATGCTCTGAGTTTCCGTAAAGGAGAATAATTGGAGAATGAGTTTGCGTGACAACCGTTCTAAACTCTTACGAATTGTGTTTAAGGAATGAAAGCTTTTGTCTTTTTTTTTTTTATTTGTCTGAATGAAATCTTTGACTACATTTTCACAAATCTTTTTATCGAATGAAATCTTTCAAATTTGGTGTTTTCTAATTCGTTTCAATGAAATCGTTGAGTGCATTTTGACCAAACTTTTTATGGAATGAAAGCTTCTAGATTTGTTTTTTTGGATCTCGGCTGTTTGAAATCGTTGAGTAAAGAAACTTTTTTAAAAATGGAAATAACAAATTAAAACTGGACTGTGGTTGAAATGGCTTATCTCTGCTTCTGTTCCTTTCTTCTCTTCAATTCGGCTCCATTCCTTCAGTTTCCCAATCCTCTGTTTCTTCTGTTTGTTCTTATTCAACTCCTCCTGTTGTTTATATTGTGTTAGTTTAGGTTTTGTGTATTAGTTTATAAAACGTATGAAATGGTTTCTAAGTACCTGTTTCTGAGTAGCCAAGGTTGTTGAAAATCTCCTTGTAAACAACGTTCTTAACTGTTGTTGTTTTCTCTTTGCTTGTTGTTTCACTCCATATTCGCAATCCTTTTTTTGATGTGACTCGAGAGAGAGCAACATAAAGTTGTCCATGACTAAAAACAGGCTTTGGTAGATAAATGCCTACGTTTTCTAAACTCTGCCCTTGGCTTTTGTTTATTGTCATAGCGTAACAAACTCTTACTGAAAATTGCCGCCTCTACATATTGTATGGACAATCTGTGTCTGCAGTTGTCATAATGATCCTAGGTATAAGAATTCGTTTGCCAACATTGGTGCCCATTAATATCTCTGCTTCAATCACCTTTTCTCCTAAACGTGTAACCACCATTCTTGTGCCATTGCAGAGACCTTCTTTTTGGTTAATGTTTCTCATTAGAATGATTGGAACATCTTTCTTCAAACGAAGGCGATGATTTGGTATCCCTGATACCTTGAGTGCGTTTAGATACTCAGTTGTGTAGAGGAGATTTACTCCTTCCACATCATGGCGATTCTGATCTATTGTGTCTCCTTCCACAACGCGATCATTTTGATCTATGGTGTCGGCACTGAGATATTCTTTCATTTCCCCTCTGAGTTTTGATAGAATGAAATCATTTATCTCATCAACTGTTTCGTTCCTTGGAGTTAGGATGGCACGAACTCGGAGATAGCTACGGTCTTGAAAAGAGTTTTCCAGGTTTGGAAAAGTAGAATTGACAATTTCTTCAAAGGGGTTTCCTCCTTTAGCCACCATTATTGTTTCCTCAATTTCTATGATGCTGCTCTCTAAACAGTCTTCTTGACCTGTAGGTATTGTCTTAGCTTCTCCATTCCCCACCTCTAAAATCCATTTAGCAAACTCCTTTTCTTCATTTTCCACCCTCATGTTTTTCGAAAGTGTTAAGATGTAGCAGTGATCCCAAATAGATAATAGATAATGAACCAAATAAACTAATATTTAGTCATATTAATTGACGTTTCATTCAATAGATAATGCATTTTAAAATTTTAAGTATGGTTTAAACACATATTCTTAACGAAAACAATATTGATGTTATTAAAATATCGGGGAATATGATTACGGATGAAATTCTTATTGCAAAGATAATTCTGGGAAAATGTTTTAATTTATGAGAATACGCCTACTATCTCAAAAGAGGGAATAGAAGTTGAGATGTTTATTTTAAAATGACAGTCCAGTCGGCTGAATCAGTCTTTTCGCTGTTTTTTCTTGCCTTTTTCAGACGCCGCTTCTTGTGAAATGTCATCCTCCTCCCGATTTTCCTTATCGTTAAGATCTCCTTCCTCAGAAATTAATATATCTGCTGTGGTGTCAAATGTTGGTGACCTCTTTCCATCTTCTATTTTGATATTCTTTCTTTTGCCCAATTTAGTATCCACAATAGATAATTGAACCTGTATGAAATAACAATTTAACTTATGAAAGATGTAGACTATCTCGAAGGCTAAATTTTAATTAAAATTTACCTTTGCTGCGCTATCATTGCATTGAAAGACTTCATTTGTCTTTTCTTCAACAATTCTAGAAACTGTGTATGTCTTGGTTGATGTTCTGAAGTTGTAGTCAGTGATTTTGACTTGGAAATCCATAGTGTTTCCAACTATCTCCCAGAGACACTTTGGAATCTCCATAAGGTCGGAAACTCTTTCACCTCCCTTTTCCTGTAATAGTTCAAAGATTAGAGGTGTTTTAAGGATTCTGTCAAAGTAAGTAATCAAATACCTAGATTTACCTGAGAGTCAATGATTTCTTCAGCTGTGCTGTTTGTGAGATTTCTTGCATCTCGGTCAAACAGAACAAAAGTTGCTGTACTTCCCTCAGATTCAACATGCAACTCCACTCTGAATCTGTTTGGGAAATTATTTATTGAAAATTTGATTAAATTTTTAAAACAAGTTAGTAGAAGATTCGATTAATACCTGGAAATTCCAATTGTTGTTGTCTTCTGACAACGGCTGCATATGAGAGAAGTTGCAGAGCGGTCTAATTTTTTTGAACATTTAGCACATGACAAGTATTTCTATCTGTTACGTGAAAATATGTCGATGATCTTGGCACGGCAAATAACCTCTTTCTCCTGGATAGCTCCACTTGATATGTACTCTGAGATCTGGTTGATAGTCCAGTTTTCCAAATCCACTTGACCAACGATCTCGTCAATTTTTGTTGCAGCTGCGCTAGATGTTATAATTCCAACTCTTTATGCATATGAAAAATGGATGTAATGTTATAATTCCTGTCTGAAATTAACAGTACATTTATTTTTATAGTTGTAAGTGAAATCTTATGTAAAACTAAATTTTTGTATTATATAATGCATTGATGCTCACCGTTCCATGAAGGTTTTGATAGCTTCCAAACTGTGATCACTATAAATCTTTGTAGCTCCAGTGGAGTTAAGGTGTAATTTGCCTGCAATTTTTAAAATTTAAATTTGCAGTATAATTTGGAAAATGTTAAGTAGTGATTTGCGATTATTGTTGACATTACCTGCAAACATCTTTGGGTTTAGGGATGTGCAAACTATAACCATGCACTCACGGTCAACCTTACTGTACTGTTGACGAAATTCAGAAGATTGATCATCCCAGAGTGTAACCCGAATGGTAGAGTTGCTGTAAAAAATAGTGAATCATCTTTATGCTAAGACATTTTTGACGAAATATATTAGGGGAGAAAGTTTAAGGCACTGACTCTTCCAGCAAAAGTAGCAGAATGATCTTCTGCTTTGAACTTGGGTCATCCAAGCTGGAGCCGTTGACTTGTAAGACTTGACCTACAACGTCTTCATTATAAGAAACTAAAATGAGTCAACATCTAATCTTCTATATTAGTTTTAATATATGAAATAAGTTCAAGTTTGGGAACAACCAAGCAAGTGGAGATTGGAGCCTGCAAAACTTGAGAATTCAGAATATGTGCGGAGTCTGAATTTTTCTTTCTTGATTGAAAAATTCTCTTCAGCGAGTTCCATGATCTGAGTAGAGTCTGTGAACCTGATAGTGAAAGGGTTTTCACAGACTTTATAGTGATTGTAGGTAGGGACAACTTCGAAATGGGTTAGGAAGTAGATATTCCCCTCCTTGAGTAGATGCTTAAATCTATCAATTCGTCGATGAAAGATTGATCCTTGAATTATTTTTTCCTGGATCGAAATGTAGAATAGACCATATTACAGTAAATCAACGTTTTCTAAATGATCATTGAGATTTAATATTAACATCATTGAAAGAAGTGTTTTTGCGTAAATCATAACAAATAGTAGCAAAGGTATTTTTTGTAAGAAACATTCTATATTTTTTTGATCCTTGTGCAAAATCATTCTACTTGCAAAGATTCTAAGCAAACTTATTCTTTTAAAAATCGTGTACCTTCTCATCAAGGAGCAGGAAGTCAAGACTCATAAGCGTCCCATTATGTTGGAAGTTTCTAGCTTCCCACATACACAAGACACGAATGACGACATGCTGCATCGATCTCCGTAAAACCAGATTATCGATGGGAATCTTCTTCGGCAGAAGAGGAGCCAAATCTGCTTCTTGTCCAGCCATCACAAACAATCTAGATGGAAGAGTAGACCGTATTAGAAGTAGATAAGTAGGAATTGGAAAACAAGTCAATGAAAGGTTATAAAGTGCACAATAAGAGTTGCAAAATATGAGAGATTTATCACTTACTTTTTAAAGTTAGTTTGATGGCTTTTGAAAATCTATGAAAGAAAAGCAAAGAATATGGGGTATTTATGAGTGAATTCTATCTCGTTTTTTGGTATAGATATAAGTTAAATTTATTTCTATGGTTGACTGTATTAAAATTTATTATTTATCACATAACCAAAACCCAAAGAGTTTTCTAAACCAGTCATCATTATTTAAGATTGAGGACTTTAATTGAAGACTAAAAGGAACCTTCTCGACTGACCAGCAGATGGGATGAATTAGTTCATGATTACTTAAAATGTCTTTTCAAAATGAATTAAATGAAGAAGATGTCTTTTCGTGTGTTATGAAAATCCGAAATCTTATTAATTGGTGGAGAAACACATGGGAAACATTTATACGTAAGTATGTACTATAAATAGTATGACAAAGATCATGTTATCAAATCACTTATCCTACAAATATCTTTCCTCACTATGGGGAGAAAAAATGTTAAGCAATCAGTTACAGATCTTCCAGATGACATGCTAGCCATCATTCTTGGGAAAGTAGGTAAAGAATCTCATACCGACTTTCGTGCTGCTGTCGTCTCCTGGAAGACCTTTAAACAGGTCTCAAAGTATCCAGACGTCCTGAAGGATCTCAACCTCTTGGAGTCATATCCACCGTCGTGGAATCGGATACCTGAAAGTTCGGACCTGCTATATGAGTGTGCATCATATGGAAATGTTCATGCCACATTCCTATGTGGTTTAATAGATTTTTATTATAAAAAATATACTATTGCAGGTAGTATTCAACTTTTGAAAGCAGCAGAGGCATCTCACCATGAAGCCATGTATCTTTATGGCATGATTCTTGTGAATCAGACCCGGTTCAGGGAAGGATCGATGTATCTAACAAAGCTGTGGAAAGAGCATGGGTTAATGACAGTTAGAAAATGTATGTTGAATTGCAAGCCTGTTGTTCTTGAGTTAACTGTAAGGGATTACCGCAACTATGATTTTTTGCTTGCGGAGATGGAAGTTGGAGAAGACTGCCTTGCTGGAGAGTATGATGTAGTGTGCGAAAGCTGTTTCATCTACAAGGAGATATTTCGTTTCATTGATTATTTGATTTAGGTCTTAGTTTATTCTACATTTCTACATTTCTAATTAGGTCTTCGGCAAAGACAACTTTTTTTAATGTTACTCATTACCTAATCCCATTGTCAAATTTTTATTTTAAACTTTCAATAAAAACAATCTCAATTGCTATGACATGAAAGTGACAATGTACCTTTGATTTGGGACATGATGTTTGCCAATGATTCAACTTCTATTCAGACGTAGGAGCACGTTCCCAAGTTCCTGAAATTTTCTCAACCAAGCAATGGTGAACAACAAGTTATCAACTTAAACATGATAGTTAACTTATTTGATACTTCCATCGAGTTTTTGAAGCTTTGTTAATCCAAGCACGACCCTTGACAGATCAAAATCAAATTCACTATCAGAAAAAAAAACACTTCCATCTTCAATCCAAACCTAACTCTGGTAGACCAATCAACACAAATCACGAACAAAACACCTTTGTGACAAATTTGAGAGACATTCAATGTACATACAGAGACAAGAAATCAGATCCCTATAACGAATCAGTCGCTAAGAACTGCCAAAAAAAGCTAAAGTAATCAGACATAAACAAAATTAGAAAATTCGAAAAAGAGTGAACCTTGTGTTCGTCTTTGGGGATGCCATAGCCGCTGCAATACATCTGTCCGACCAAGACCTGCATACCGATGTCGCCGGATTTGGCCTCCTTGAGGGTATCCTGGAACCACCGTCTGACGCAATCATCGACGACCTGAGCAAGCGGAACCCGATTCGGATCCGAGGCCGGAGCGGGATTCGAACCCGAGTGCGATCCGAGGTCGGAGCGGGATTCGAACCCGAGTGCGATCCGAGGCCGGAGCGGGATTCGAACCCGAGTGCGATCCCGCCTTCTCCAGCTGACCATATTTCATGTATGACGTTCGCCGCAGAGAATGAGAAACATGAAAACATACGATTGAGACTGGGATTAAGTTGCATATGAGGAGAATTAGAGAGAGAAGTAGCTCATGAGAATCAGAAAGGTTGACATCGAGATTGGGATTGGGATCGATATCGAGATTACACGTGAGGAAAATTAGAGATGTTAAGATTGAGATTGAGATCGAAAGTTGCAGCTGAGGAGAATTGCTGAGAGAGAGAGAGATGGAGATCGAGGTTGCAACCGAGAGCGAGAGAGATAGATTCATGTATTAAGAAAGCAAAAAAAGTGAGGTGTATTAAAAAAGCTGAGCTGTATTAATTGGAATGTTTTGATTGGGTACATGTTTTTGCTGAGGTGTCGCCTTCTGCAAGCTTGAAAAATCCTAGGTGTCATCACTTGGAGAGACACAGGGGGTTTTGCTGTGTTGATTCACAGTTATCCCTATAAAAAAAGAGTGATATGTAAATATCCGAGTTTATTGGCCATGAACATCTCAATACCTATTTTGTAACGGATTTGAAACAACCAAGCTTTTTTATATTATTAAATACTAGCAATGCGAAAATTCTCAATCAATAAATCAATAAATAATTTAATCAAATCAATTCAACAATTCAACTTCAGAAATATAATAGAGAAAATTGCCAAAATACCCTAAAAAAAACCTCTCTTGTCCTATTACTCTTTCACATTTGCTATTTGTCCCCTTACACCTTTTTTTATTACATAATCCATTTTTGTCCTACAAATTAACTAGATAATGTTTTATTTTTAATTAAACTATTTTCGTTATTAAAAATTAAAAATTAATTAAACCATTTTGGTTTATTTTCGAATAGTTAGAGGAAAAAAAGGAAACAAAGATTTGAAAAATATTCAGTTGAAATATTTTCTCGATTTTGGTAGAATATGATTTTTACAAAAGGTAGATGATACTTATTTTAGTAGAATATCTTGTACAAACACGAATACTACGGATAGTAGAAAACTTGCTTTTAGTAGAACACTAATTCTGCGGCAGGTAGAATGAACTGTAGTACGTAGGATACGAAAACTACGGAAAGTAGATGTCAGTGTTTAGAGTAGAACTTGAAATCCACGATTAGCAGAATATAGTATATTCTGTAGAATATATTGGGAGCAAATTCTACCAAATGGTAGAGCCTATAGTATTTGGTAGATATCAAATTCTGATTGTGGTAGNTCGTTAGACATCCGAGTAACTAGTAGAAAACGTATTCTACTTTGAGTTTAGAGATTGGTAGAATTAAACTTCAAATAATTTTATGAAACATGAAAAACAATTTTAAAAATGTTCAAATTTTTTAAACAGTCTTTAGATCATTTTTATGAATTTTTGAAATTTTGTTAACTTGTAAAAGAATTTAGTATCAGTTTTTAATTATAGTGAAGGGCAATTTTGACAAAAAATGACCAATGTCAAAAAATGAGTAAAGGGACAAGATGAACTTTTTTTTAGGGTATATTCACAATTCTCCCAATATAATAAAAGACTAGCAACCTAAACATCAGGTTCTATTATCCTCTTCTTCGGCCTTGATTCCGCGATCACACATTTCTTTTACCTGCATCACATGGCAAAAAGAGATGCGTAAGTATCTCATAAATACTTAGTGAGATGATCATCCCGTCTACAAGCGAATTACGCAATTACCAGAACAATAAACAACATAATTAAAATAAACAATTCACGTCAGACAACATGGGTGTCGACCGACACCACAGAGTGTCGATCGACACTCACAACATTGGCGTCGAGCGACACCAAATGATGTCTGTAACATCCGTGAACCAGAAAGTTGTTTTGGAAGTGGTGTTG
>OVBC01003264.1:0-11956 GCA_900406465.1 Noccaea caerulescens | reverse complement strand
GACCCGACCCAAACCCGACCCGAAACCCGAACGCCCACCCCTAGTTCCCTTTATTCAGCTTTACTCAATACATGTTTACATAATAATACGATCATTATATAACGGTTCTAGACTTGATACGGTCGGTTCGATGCATGTTAGTTTAATGTGTTAATAATAGTGTCGTCATCGTCTTCGTATCAAATATGTGCGGAACTGCGGATTGCATACAAAAAGGTAACAGAGAGGACGTCAGTTTTATGACTTTTTCAGTAAATTTCTCAACATGCACTATCTATCCATTGTGACTTGGTGTCATTTCAATTTTAATCATAAAATAGCCCGTTTAGGTTTATAATTTACACAAACGATTATAAATAGGCAATAAATATGCGGCCAAGATATTTCGACTTGTGGTGGGTCACACAATCCGACAATCGCATGAAAAAACATAAGCGGTTTTGCTAAACGTCTAAAGAAGAAGGCGTTTCAGACTGTTGTTAGTTACTGTCATTTGTTCACTTAAAAGTTATGGATTTTTCTCAATAGATGCTTTTTACATCTATTTCTACAATATTATTTTTGAAAACCGTAAAATATTTAGAAAATATGTGACCTCTCTAATCCACGCTCATGTATTTTCAATTGCTACTTTTGAATGCACCAATATCTCTAACCCATATATCTTACTGTAATTGTAACTACACTCTTTTATTTTCTGAACTATCAAAACCACTTTAAAACTTGGCTACCAATTGGATTATATAATAAACAGTAATTATGAATAGATGACAACTTTATGAGCTGAAGATATGAAATCAATTTATGGGCAAAAGCAAAGCCAGTGATACAGTTCAAAAAGTGGATTTTCACATTTATTACGACACCTAATATACATATAAGTACAAAATCTTAAGGCAGTAAGTAAATCAATAGTTTTTGCCTTTTTGTAACTCCCAACTCTTTCTGACACAAACAGTATCATATCTTAACCAAAACAGAGCCTAAAACCAAATTTATCAAAATCAAAACACCTCCTTCTATAATTACAGAGAGAAAGCGAGATGCAGAGTTCTTGTGTCTACAGAGAATGCATGCGCAACCACGCCGCGAAGCTAGGCTCCTACGCCATAGATGGCTGCCGTGAATACTCTCAACCAACCACCGGCGATCTTTGCGCCGCCTGTGGTTGCCACCGCAGCTACCACCGTCGTGTCGACGTCGAATCTCCTGCTCAAATCACTCACGCGCGGTTACCCTTCTCGAGCTTGAGGCGCGTGAAGCAACTCGCGAGGCTGAAATGGAAAGCGGCGGAGGAAAGAGAAGATAACGATGAGGAGGACACGGAGGAGACTTCGACGGAAGAGAAGATGACTGTGAAGCGGCGTAGGAAGTCGAAGTTCACGGAGGAGCAAAGGGAGGCGATGAGAGATTACGCGGTGAAGCTGGGATGGACGTTGAAGGATAAGAGAGCGATTAGAGAAGAGATAAGAGTCTTCTGCGAAGGAATTGGTGTTTCTCGTTATCATTTTAAGACTTGGGTTAACAATAACAAAAAGTTTCATCACTAATTAATTAAATCCTTAACTGGTAGTATAATTTAGTTCCCATTTCATATTCACCCACCTTATGTTTTGATGTTGCTCTTCTCGTTATCCTTAATCTCCTATTTCGGTGGATTAGTCTTATATTATTACTACATGTTTATTGTGTTTGATTTAGAGATGTCCTTAACTACTGGCTTCACTGCTTAATTGTCATTTATGATTCTTCCTTTTACGTCGGTAGGTTTTGAGTTTTGACAAGACAACTAGCTGACGGTTTATTTATGATCATTACACCAATCAGAATATTATACCAAAATAATTTTGACGTAGTTGAATACTAACAGAGTTACGGAAATAACACTCTTGTATTTGTCTATTTATTTACTTAAAATAATAATGACGTCATGAAGGTCCACTTATTTTAGTTATTTTTTTAATAGAGAAAACGATCATATCAAAATGTAGCATATATCTTCTTTTATACTAATCATAATTTGCCCCTCCCAAAAAAAAATATAGATATAATCATAATAAATTATAGAACCATATACTTCAAAATTATTTTTATTCTTTTAGGCGTGTAGCGTTAGATATGTAATGCATCGTGACATCGAAGGGATCTAATCTGCTGCTTGACCATAACAACAATCTCAAAATCGAATCCTTAATGAACAGTCACACCCAAATTTACTCTCATCCACCAGAAAGAAAGGCACGAGCAGTAGTAAACACAATGAGTGGAAACAAGCATCTAAAGAATCTATAGCTTGCCAATGCGGAGTTACCAGCATAAATACAAGTACGTACGTACGATCATCTTTTCAGCATAATAGGCACACAGATAACGTTTGTATTCATGTAGTCTTAACTCTTGTTTTTTTGTCTTGTTATTAAAAGAAACGTCAAGGGCAGCTCAACCAGGCAAGCATAGTACGAATACGCAAAATGAAACAAGGAAACTGTGTTATTGATAAGAAAAAACAGTCGATCTTACTACACAATACCAGAAATAAAATAAAATATAATGCAAAATCTCAAGCCGTCTTCAATTTCTGCTTCAGGAGTGATGCATGTGGACCAGCTTTATCAACATCACCAGGGTCAGTTGCAGAATGTATTTCAACCTCTTCAAGACCAAGTTGCCGCTTGGTCAAGTCCACGTTACTCTCAGGGACTTCCTTCTCTCCAAAAGGCAACCTCAGATCTAGAGCCTGACTGCCGAGAGCTATTGCCTCGCCCTTTTTGAATTTCAGGAAAGGCATGCAAAGCTTCTGGATTTGTTTGAAGTTCTCTGCTTGTCCATCTTTCTGCATAATCTCCCTCAATTCTCCAAGTGTCTCTGCATCAGGGGCAAAAGAAATTTCCTTCGAAGAATCTCGAGGCTGTGAGCTCTCCATCCATCAAATTTCTCATTCACATACACTAGGCCTTTCAAACCAGTGAGCCTATACTCATCTCGATCAGCTTGTAAGTCGTAAAACCCATTCTTAAGTGCCTCCCTAAACAAACAATCTTGGTAGGCTTTTTCTGTCAATCTGATAGCAATGTTCATGTCGTTTTCAAACACTTTATCAGCGTATGTAGATGGAGGAGGTCCCCTTCTCAAAGAGGATTCATCAGCAAGAACTTCTTCTTTCGTCAGCCGCAAGATTGCAGCATTCACGGTTTCAAATACAAAGTTTGCATCGTCGACGCCATCACCAGCATCAGCCAAAGCAAACCTCGTAGCAGTGGCAGAGAATTCTTGAACAGGCCTGGCGCAGGGTTTTGAAGTTTCCAGTTGACTTTGACATTTTCTCAGAATTCAGCATGATGTGACCGTTACATCTGATGCCAGTATACTCTTGAGGCTGGACACCTTCACCCAGTAGCACGGTCGTGATCAGCGCAAGGCTGTCCATCTAAAGGTGAGAATATAGTGTACCTAATGTCTTTGACAATCTTCCCCAGAGGTTTCAACTTCCTCATCTGCCACCTCACGAAGGCATCGAAAAACGGATTAGCATCCAGTGGTCACGAACGACCGTCTCCAGTCACAACCCAATCCATACGCCCTGAGATCTTCAACAGCCAATGGAGGAAAGTATGTCAACCATTTATATGAATCTTGGAATTCTTCTATCTCACTGTCAGTGACTGAGAAACCTGTCCAGGAGCACCAGACTTTGCAGCAAAGCTGGTGTATCAGTATCAGTATCACTATGTTTGGTCTTGCCGTCTTTAGCAGAGAGAAGAGTAGGGTTTCGAGACTCACGAGAAAGCTTGTCAGCAGAAGCCTTAATGGGCGTTCCAGAACAGTGTGAGCCTAAGGGAAAGAGCACGTTAGCTCCTCTGAGTCTATGATACGCACAAGCAAAATCAGACTTGGAAAGTGAGAAGGCATGGCCAATGTGTAGATAACCCATTCATATACGGGATAGGGAAGGTGGAGAAGAATGAGGATCATATAGGGTTTAAGGTTAAAATTTTAAACAAATCATTACGCTGCTTTTTCTTTTTTAACGAGTTTTTGCAGTAAGAGACTAATTTCATATTCTTGCCAAAGCAATGTCATTTTGACTCATTTCAGCTCACAAAAAAAAAGACCTCAAAAGAGGCAACTCTACAGCTTAAAGCAATCTGTATAATATACATTCACACAAATTGAACACACCCAAAAAAAAAAAAGTGAAATCAAATGACAATCTTGAATCTACCATCACAACATAACATCCATCATTTTTATACTCTTATCATTATCCTAAAGTGTGTCACAAAAATCAATTCAAAGTCGCACACACACACTCCTACAATTACTTGATCTTGACCTACAATTACATTCATCTATTTCCCAACTCCTACTACTCCACATCTGGATCATATGCTTGACACTAAGGGTTAACCGGTCCATATGAGACTCAGTTTTGTAACGGTGAATCCGGTTCAGAGCCGTAAACCGAAGTGTATGTAGACGTAGAATCTTCCTTTGGTATAGCCACAAAGTTCAAAGGAGCTGTTGTGAGTCTCCTCTCTTCCTTGAAATATCCGTTTTGGCGATGGCTCGAGTAAGATCTTGGGGTCATAACGTCGGTGTTGGTTGCACCAGCTGAGCTTCTGCGAGGCGTAGGAGGCACTGATACATTCCCACTGTAACCGTTGGACCTTTTCACGCTGTTGCTTCTTCTTGGACTCGGTTTTGATCCATAAATGGATTCCCTCCGGTTTAGTATGAGATCCTGCATCTTCTTTTGATCCTACAGAGGAGAAATGACAAATGACAGATTCGTTTAACAACAGCCGAGCAATTATTACAAATCAAGAGAAGTTATATGTAAAAAGAGAGCATTTTGGACACACCCGATATCGTTTCTTTTCCTCTTCTTGTTGTTTCCTTGTCAGTTTATAATCTTCAAGTATGGATACCAATCGAACCTGAAGGACAACAATAAACCATAATCAAAGATGAGAGCTTTGGATTGTAAAATGCGTCTACTTTAAAGTTACTTTAAACTTACACCATCATATAGAAATGACTTCTGTGTTTCGTCCTCCCATAAAAGCGTTTTCTTGATCAGATTATCAACCATTGCTGCACAAAACAACAAACAAAGGAATAATAATAAGCTTAAGACCTCATCTGAATCTTTACTGCAAGAGGGACAAGAACATACAGGGGATCTTGTTTACTGTAATCCGAGCTCGTTCTGCGTGCTTAAGGTTTAAATGTCCACCTCTTCCAGCGGTATAACGGTTCTCATCCTGAAACCAAACAAGGAATTTCTCAGTTACATCCTAAGAAACTCATTTTGCAAACTTTTCAAGAAAATTTATACCTGATTGTATTCTTCTAGCCAGTTCTCTTCTTCGCACGCTGATAGCCAACGATCAATCCTATCGATTATATCTTTTCGACTCTGTGCCTCATCTTTGACTTTATTTATCTGCGCTTCGATGTTAGCAAGAAGCTCTGAAGGGTCCACTATTCCTGAAAGAGAAATCTGGCTTTAACACAAGGAACCGCAGCTACTCGTATTTATGAGAAGAAGATTCTAAGCTTCATCAGCTTTTTTTACCAGAATCAATCAAAGCAGCTGATTTCTCAAGCGACGTGCTTGTGTCTGGATCAATGTGAGCCAATCTGCAAAGATTCTCCAACTCAGACCTTCTCTTCATCACAAGCTCCTTCATTCTGCTAGATTTCAGCTTATTGAAACGGTCTACTTCTGCAGACACCTAAATATACGATGCAAAGACAAGAGCTCAGAGGTCATAGATGAGAGTAAATGGCATTTCAAGTTGGTAAAAAGAAGAGAGCTGTTTGGTGTTACCTGTTCAATTGTTTCAGTAGAAAGGATATTTGGCTCAGTGATATCAAATTCAGATGGTCTCACAACATAACTGACTCTTGCAAATCTAATTCTCTCTTCTTGAGGTGTGTCCATTAGATTCCATAGCTCGAAAAGCGTCCCCACTACATCCTTCAACTGCAGAACAATAACAATCAAAATGAGTTATCAATCACATAAGACAAGCAGAACACCATTTGCAGACAATGTTTATCTACCTTTTGAAATCGGACTCTCCTTTCAGTTTTCAGCTTCTGAATCATGTCTTGTAGACCATCCAATGTATGATCGCTAATGTTTGTAGACTGCTCGTGGTTAGTCCTATGTAAGCTTGGATGAATCTCGCAAACAGTTTGACCAAATTCAACTCCAAGAACACCACACAGAGTGTGCACTTCATTCACATAATCCAACACCTTGTTCAGACGATCCGACTGTAAAAAAAGAACAAGAACAACAAATGAGTAAGTAAGCGGCTTAGATAATTTAAAATCTTGGTTAAACTTCTTGAAAAACTTCCTCACCTTCTCCTTCTGGAGCGAGTTGAGACGTGTTTGATACTCGTTAAGCTTCCGAAGAGTCAAGTCTTGTTCATCGAGAGTCAAAGAATCAATCATCGTTTGTTTGAGTTGGTCACTGTTATCAGAGATCTCACCGCTCATCTTCTCAATTTGCGCTCTTATATCCACAAACTGCTTCAGTCTTTCGTCTCTTTGCATTCTCAAGTCCTCAAGCAGAGGCTTCACAGCGGCAAGCTTTTCTTTCAACGATCTTGAACCTTTCTCTTTGATCTAGCAGCAACAACAAGTCAAATACACAGCTTTCAAACAAAATACCGAAACTTTACTGAAAACGATAGTTAGAAACTAAGTGGACTTGCTCTCATACCGGTGAATGGAAGTTTAACACTCCAAGAGCAGCCATTAACGAAGCAATTTCAGCTTCAATTGATACAACTGATTGATGAAGCTGTGCTTTGGAATTTGCAGCCTCGTCGACTTTTCTTCTGTAGATTTCGAGACATTCCTTCTCCAATTCCATAAGCATCCGGTCTTTCTCAGCATCACTCTCACCAATATCAGCCCATATTTTCTGCTCCAATACCAAACCAAATTTTCCATTAAAACCATCAAAATCAGAAAGAGAGTGACAAAATTCGCAGTAAGTAACCCTTAAACCTATAGACGACGAAAAAGGAGAAGACTTTATCTATAGTGACATGACCATTTTTACCCCTTCGCTAGAAAAAAACACAGACTTTTTCGTTATCAAGAAACCCTAAATTTCACAAGAAACAGAGAAGAAGAGAATATAAAAGAGGGTTGAAGAGAAACCTGAAGCTCTTGAAGTAGAGCATTACAAGTAGTGTTCGTACGGAAACAGAGACTCGTAGGGCTTCCAATCTCAACCATTTCACCGAATTTCGCCTCTCTCACTTACTTACTCCGGAGAGAGAATCTTGAGCTTGGCAGAGAGAAAGAGAGAGAGAGAGAGAGAGAGCACAGCTAGTGAGAATGGCTGCTCAAAAACTCAAAGGAAGGACAAAGATATAGACCAAAACTGGCAGAAACAGTATCAGATCTGAAGCTTAACATCAAAAGCTTCTAGCTACTTTTGCAGAGAGGAAAAAAAACTAATCAGCAAAGCATAGAATTCCGAGCAAAAGTTGCAAGAAAAGAGAAGGTTTATCAAAAAAGAAAAAAAGAAGAAGAATGTATAAAGAAAAAGTTAAATAAAACTGAGCTTCGTTTTGTCATATTACATTATTCAATTTATACTGTTACATTTTTTTTCTTCCAAATACTGTTACATAAATGCTAGTATAGTAGTATTTATTAACTTCTTATTCTCTCTGATGTGTATTGTTTTGTGCAGACGTTATGTTAGTGAGCTGCATAAAGTAATTTTTTAATATCATGTATGCAGCATACGTTGATTAAGCTCTTACTATAGTAACCTCGATTAGGAAATTTCTGTACAACCACTAAAGACCTCATGGACCAGCCAAAATATTTTAAAATTACTATTATGCATCAAATGATTCAGGTGATATATAAATTATAAAGTAGTTTGTTGTTTAATCAAGAAATTATAATGAAAACACCACTAATCGACATTGCAATGAACCTTTAATCATGAGAAGATACAGGTAAATTCACTGTTGAAAAATGAAATGCAAAAAAAAAAAAAAAAACATTTTGGGCAGGTGTATAAAGAGCTGCCTTAAAGATGTATATTATCCAAGAAAATAAGCCAAAGTTGTCTAATCAAAAGGGAGGCTGTGGTGGTGGCCCATGTCACTCGATTCCACTAATTTCATTAAGAAGTTGAAAATCTTAAAAAGAAAAAAAAAAAAAAAAATTGAAAATCTTATTTTTATATCTAATCATCAAAACGTTAGAATCCTATCCAAACCTTTCATTATTGCTCTCCACAACTACTAATCAAGTATGCAATTATTAGTACATAATGTATATACTACTCGTCTAACGTTTATGGTTGTATCTTAAAATCTTGAGATTCTTAACCACATTGATTTCCGAGATCAATACAGAGAACAAGCAGCCATACTTCTAGAAATAAATAAAAAACACGAAGCAAAAGGAAACGAGGATAGTTATAGATCTCTAACCTTGTATAATTAGCCGACAAGTTGAGTTCTAACCACTTCATATATGATTTAATAAGTCCAATGCAAATTATACAGTAACCTTTGGCATCGATGATAATCTTTGTCATAAATAAACAATAGAAAGAAAATGGAACAGTTATATACATAAAACTGTCTTAAGTCTCCTGATACACTCAGTGGAGGTTGCTTAATCTGACATTAGAAGAACACATTTGTTTCTTTACCATGTTTAGGCTCATTAAACTTTATTTTTGTCCCTGCGATTCAAAATACCAATAATAGTGACTTATTAAGTACTTATGGATCATATAATTTGAACCCACATATGTGCTGATGTTTAGCATATTTTCTATGATGATTGAGCAAATCCATGATAGACACACATAAATGTGACACATATCATTTGAAAACTTGTACATGATGCTACAAATATTAAATACAGAAGTAAGATATTTAAAAGATTTATCATCTACTTTATTTTGAAATTAGGTAAGCTGCTGGATTAAAATGGGCGTGTGGTAGACCCCACATGTCCGTATACTAATTGGCTTATATTATATAAAATGAACCCAAATAATCCAAATAATGTAAGGAAATGAAGATGTGGATGATAAATTGAAAAAGATTGATTAGTGGGAAGAGAAAAGGATAAATGTGATAATCACAAAGGTTGAAGGAGTTTGATGAAGAGTCGAGAAAGATGAGGAAAGCCATAATTTATCGCAGGCTCCTCCCATTTCCTTTTCTGCCACTTGCCTCTATTATTAATCACCGGTTAATTAAAAGATTAGTACCCACACAAAGTAATGATCAAGAAAAGAAAAAAACAATTCTAGACATTTGAAGAGACAATATTGAATCAATGCCCTTGGGGAAAAAAGGGATTATATTCCTTGATCGAATTTTCTGTCAATAAAAACTATACTAAAAGAAGTCATTCTGTTACTTTGTGTTTCTTTCTAAAATAGTTTTGTGGTGAAGAAAATTAACATTTACTTGGACGGACCTGCAGCAAAACTTTACATCACCCACAGCTTCGATTTTTTTTTCCTGTTATTTGAAAACCATTGTTAAGACAAAACATTATATGGTCTAAATTAGAGATATCTAAATAATCTACTAGCCAATTCAACACTAAAAGAATCCCCTCATATGAATGAGTATCTGATGACATTGCTCCGTATAATTTGAAAGCATTTGCTTGACATTCATCATATTCATATACACAGTCACAGAGTAATCTGCACACACGTGTAACCTGAAAAAAAAGGCTTACGTTTTGTTCAATTTTCAACGTAAAGTCTCAAACACCACATTGATGATGGATCTAAATAATATATAATCGTATATTGCATAGAGGAGGAACTAGGAAGAGGTTGTTGATTTAGGCATTACATCATCAAATTCAAACCCACTGTTTCAATAATTTTGTTAGGTGTGAATGTGATATATATGCGTGCATACAGCTAGGGAAATCCATGGAGCTGGTTGGTCAAAACTTTTGACTCAAAAGAAAAATGCTGACTAATTGACTAATCAATTAACAGCAACACACAAACAGACCGATTTTTTTGTTGTTGTAGAAGGATCCACAAACAGACAGATGCATGTCCCTATCTATACGGTTCAGTACTCCGGTTAAAGACTTGCTTAACTGGACTGGAGTTTCAGTAGGATAGGACCACCAGAGATTCAGTAGAGATTCTACGTTCATAAGTCAACCTTGTTGACTGCATCATACTACTAATAGGAACTCAAATTGTAAGGATCGTCATATACAATTACATTTATGTTGTATGTTTCTTCAAACTATATTAGCTTCTTGTAATAGTAACCTGAAGGCCACTTAATTACTAGAGGAACTAGACTGGATCAGCAACAAGCCCGAACATTTAAATTAAAGGTTGATTGTATGATTGCGGATGAAAATTGATGGAAGTAGACAACATGAAAAAGACTACGTTTAAAAAGTTATCTACTACATTGCTGAAAATCAGCTCATAAAACTATACCAAAATGAAACATAGGAAGAGGAGAAGCAAACGAATGATTGTTCAAGAACTAAATGAGATTTACTCAAGTCACATTTTATCAGGAGACAGGCGATTTTGCCTATCAGATACTGGACCTGGGCCTTGACTTGCATTAGATACTTTGCCTGGGCCTCTAACCATTTAACTTTCAGAGCCAAGTAACGATTTGTAGTTTAGTACCAACATCGTTTCCTCTTGCTTCACTTAGTTCAGGTCTCCACGCTATGTATTCATCGTTTCCTCTTGCTTCACTNTGGCGAGAGTAGAACCGTCTCTCGGGCCTCTTCCGGGAGAGACATCTCAGGCCTTTGGGCTTGCCACGGAGGAAAATGTTTTCATTTGTTTTTTAATTTTGGGCTAAAGAAACGGTTAAAAACTGTGCAATGCCTTTGTTCTAACAAGAAACTGTATAATGGAATATTATGTTCTTTATTCTTTTTTTCGTCAACATTATGTTCTTTTTTCTTTAATACGATGAAAACGATTAAAAAGCTACTCGCATTGTTTTACTTTCAACAAAAAATAACGTTGATAAAAAAAGATATCATTCATATGTATACGGTTGTGACTGGTGTTACGCAGCTCAGAGGAATTTTCGAGGAACAAGAAAAGAGGGATTGAATAGTAAAAGGTGGGAAACGATAGTTTGAGTAATTATTTGTTCCACTCAATTCTTCTTGATTGGTGAAAATAAAAATTTTCATCTATATGTCATCTAAGCGCAACCGCAACCGCAACCGTAATTGGTTAAAAATGTAGACAATAATATAATGTGACTGGCGACGGTCAACAATAGTTGAGGATATTTGGAGGTTTTCTACACATTCCACATGAATAATGTGATTAAAGGCTAATTATTGCAATTTCTAACAAAATATTGGCATCGACCACTTAAATTATATATGCTGTCAATTGTCATGCATGACAACGCAATGCACTCACACGAGAAAAAACAATATGAGCTCCATAATTGTATTGTTTCCTAGTATATGGTTCGTTAGTAAAATTCTATTTTAAACAAAATTTTATGTGATTTGAATTTATAGTTTAGTGAGTTATAATTTTGTATTAGTGTTACGTCGTGTCATACTTTATGTTTTATTAAAAGAGATTATTTAATTTTTAATTAAAAGGAGCGATGCCAAAAAAAATAAAAATTAAAAGGAGCTTTATATGCTTGATTTTTTTTAAGATCTTCCTATATGTATATGAACAAAGTGATGGCATTTTTGCAAATCCTCAAATATTAATTAACAATCAACAAGAATTGTGGCTCATGTGGTCGGAGTCCCCACAAAATGGTAAAGAATGAGTTGTAGGTTTTGTCGGCTACTGAAGATCAAAATATCTAGAGGTGTCAAAATGGGTAATCCAACCCATCCAACCCATTATTCAAATGGGTTGAGAGTTAATGGATCATGGGTTAATCCAACCCAATTA
>OVBC01003263.1:0-11960 GCA_900406465.1 Noccaea caerulescens | reverse complement strand
TAGGGACAAGAGCTTTCATTTTTTGGTGTGTTTTGCTAAATTTCCCTTATTTATTTTATTTTCTTCGTAGGAGTTAATATATGGAACCAAAAAATTAAATGGCAACCAACTTGAATTAGATGTTTATAATAAAATTTGAAAAATATCATAATTTCGGAAGTAAAAAATGTACAGTCAAAGAGATTTAATTGAAATTAAAGAAACGCAAACAAAATTAAATGGCAACACACCAGAATTGGTACAGAGAACCCAAATGCAGGCAAATATATAAAGTGAACCACCTCCTGGCCTTAGTTTTATTAAAAGTTTTATGAGAGGGGGACAAAAGAATAAATTTTTCAATTCCAGAACTACCCATGAAAATTTTATAGAATTTCAAATATGCTTTTCTAGTATATATTTGGCTTGTTGAAATTTTGGGGACAAAGGAAAATTTGAGGATGAAGCATGAGAGTTGAGTGCAAGTAATAAACCCCATGAAGCATTTCAAGTGGGTCCAATGTTTGGTAGTCAGATTTCCTAGTTGTTTATGAATAACCAGATATGTGGGTGGATCTTAAGCTCTCAATTATGTCTAGCTGTTAGACATCAAATCATTTGATTGATTATAGGAGTTTCACTATTCAACTACAATCTAAACTCTAAACCAATAGTTTGGTGACAGTTTTAGATCTCTTGAACTTGAATCAATTTGTATAGTTTGTTGTGCTATTTATCGTCATATTACCATAACAGCGAACGAAGGCTATAAAAACAACCAATGCTGACCAAAATTTTAACTTTGGGACATGTTTCATCTTCAGAAAACACATTTTCGTATATGTATGCATAATTTTCATCCATTATAAATATATACAAGTGGGGGGAAAATGCGATATAGGAATCTCAAGCGTGTGAGAGAAGCAGGAGAATGAATCTGTGTTTAGGATTTGGGTGGGACCAATCCAAATTTTTGTAGTCTTAGCTTTACCTTCTTCCTCGTAAATATACTTCTCTTTTCTTTCTTTGGTCCCATTTTCTTATCTCTCTGTTTTGACCCGAAATAATCTGACTTTTAAGTGAATGAAAAGAAGCTTCGAATTCGTTTATTCCTAATAATAATAAATAGAAAATACAATAACAAACCATTGGCTACATCTCCAAACCGTTGTTGATCTCATGAGTAAACCAGCGGTCTTGATCAGAAATTCAGAATTTGTTGCTTTTCGATTAAATAGAAATTAGTTTTTTAGAATTAAAAAAAAAAAGAAGAGAATATTATTCAAAAGTATCATCATTATATTTGTTTTCTTTTCAAAACTACTAATAAATGACGCTTCAAAAATACAATTAGCAAAGTAAATACAATTAGCGATGGTAAATTTGGAACACACTTATTTTTGTAGTATTTTACTATTTTTGAGAATTGCCCTTTTCAGAATACCACAGCTCAAAGAAAATAAGCAAAGCGAGCATTAACAATTCGGCTCCTTTCAATAAATTGGGTACCCTTAATTACACCAATCAATGTGCAACTTGAAATCACATGCATCAAGATCATACTATCATTGTGAAGATCGTATCGTCCAACACAAACACACAATGACAAGAAGAAGAAAAACACAATCTTCTTAACAAATTGCCTTTGTTACAGCATCACATATACTCCGCTGAGTAATTACTATTAAACACTATATGTGATTAGTTACGTCTAAATAAAGTAGATAGAGTAACATAAAGTAATCGTACAGTCATTTTGGTTGTAAATCTGTAACTTTTGTCGCTAGCATTGAAACTTAGATCAAATTTCATTGGGTTTTCATCTACTGTAGAGTGCATTATGCATAACTAACATGGTGCATGTAAGAAATATAATTAGTTTTGATTTCATGTTGTTTTGTCCAAATAGTCGTAAAGTATAGTAAATGAAGGATGGTATCAAAGCCGAGCGGATTACTTGGTTCAACACGTTAATGATGAAAAATCGAAGATGTCAAAGCAAATTTAATAAGTTTTACATCCAGTTTATAGAAAGATTGACGAAAATATGTCCTGACATGTCGGCTCATAAAAATCAAATTGAAAATTCCTGCACTGAAGTAAGGTTCGAAACTTATATCAATGTTAAACAATATTTCAAAATTTAACATATGTGATATTATCATAAAGAAATATTTATGCTATAGAAAAGTAATGTGCATATCAATTAGTACGCTAAACCACATTACCAGCTTTTAAAAACAAGATTAGGACTGAATTGTTGTTGCTTGTCTTTCAGCTGTAAGTGAGAATGAAACTAATTTAACATGTTCTACTATTCGATCCGAGTAACTTTTTCAAGTAAGAAACATTCTCATTTTTTGCAAATGTATTCATATAGAAACGAAGAAGACGTATACTAAACTGGCTCGAGATATATATTTTTAAAACAAACTTAAGTTGCTTGGTTGAACCATTGAATTTTAGCATGTTTACTCAATCATCTCTCATCGCCCTCTGATCACATTACGAGATCTCGTTCATTAGAGAAATCTGGATATGTTTTAAAAATATGTAGTTGACTTTGTAGAGTTAATAGCATTCGTGTAAACGACGTGGGCACACTTACAAACACTAATGCTGACTCTCTCTTTTTATAATGAAGATGTCACTATTGCTGACTTTAGAATTTTGTTATTTATCGCGTCACACAAGAAGAAATAAGAACCAAGGTGAGATGTAATCCAAACTAAAAATTATCTTCAATATTCACCACTTTACTCTATATATACGTACCGATCAGCTCTAAAAACCAATATTCACTGAGTTTTTTTTCTGCAAATTTTAGTGCCACGGTGTAATCTTTTTCAATTAGTTAACTGCATTTGGATTAAAAACGTAGATTTTACTATGTTTGACTTTATAAAATATGTTAAAATATCAAATTATATTAAATTAGTCAGAAAAATGGAAATGGATTGATCCTTCGGGGACATCCGATAAAAAGTCGAGAAATCAATTAAAAACTGAATTGCCCTGGTAATTAGGAAATTACAACTAAAAATTTGTCACATGAAATTCATCCGAAGCTCAAATTTCATGTTACTCACCGGTTTATACTGAAAAGACAAACGGTACTTGCTTATATAACGTAATTGCCCTATACACATATCCTAAAATAAAATAAAGATATCTTCAATATTCAAACGCGAGTATATATATTGAAGCTGAACACCACCATATACTGTATATATCATGACAATTCATGCATATGGAGGTACATAAATAAACGATGCGTGGAAAATGGGTCAGCGAGGATCATAAAGATAGAAACGATAACAACGGATCTATTTCATGTGGTATAAAACACCAAAACTCTTTAAATAACTCAAAAACAAAAAGATGTGACGAAGTTGAGATCAATAATTACACACTACTGTATAACTGTTTTAGATAACCCTTTAAAAAAAAAGGACAAAAAATTGAAGAAAACAACAACTTCTTTAAAAAAGACAATTTGAATTCCGGGAGGAACACAGGCCTATAAAATGGTATTTTGATGTAAATAGTAATAATCCATCTAAGAATTGTGATATGAAATTATAAGAAATTACATATAAAATTTCATTAGTTTTGGCTTCTTGTTTTGTGTCCTATATTTGCAGACTCTGGTCTTCCCATAAATGTCTAAGTTATTGAGTCCACCCATTAGTCCCATTCCAATAGCATTCATCTCAATCCATGCCTTAGCTATTACATATTTACATACATACGTTGTTGTACCATTTGATAAGGACCACTCTTCTTTGATTTCTCCTTCAAAGTACATAACTTTCAAGTCTAGAGCTTAGAAACAGGGATATGGTTTTAGATTGACAAGAACAAAAATCCGGATTTACGCTTGAACCCTATGGAGGGTTAGAGAGAGAGATGTTCAATCTGCACACACACACCAAAACTTGATTCAAAACACACTACTCGGGAACAATGATGCATGGAAGCTGACTAGAGAACAATATGGAAAAGCCTGGCCCAGATAAATTTAACTTAGAAAGCATGCGCCATATTCTGTCTCAATCACATCCAATTAGTTGGCACTTAATTCTGCCCATCCATATCTAAAGCCCAAAACCAATAAGGTAACTCCAAAGATTCATCAATTTCACATAAGTTTCAACAGGAAAGAAATCAACCACATGTGGAACATGTGCTAGAGGAAAACAATGCACCTGTAAAAATGGACTAAACACCACTAAGTGCCAGCTGATCAAGCTCGGTTACTAACTCCGTCAACTCAACCTCATTTTCATTTCTGCATTGCATCAACTGCCTCCTTAGATCTTCAACCAGCTCGTTAAGCTTCTGAATATTCTTCTCTTGAGAGAGAATTTTCTGCCACATATGAGCATTAGATCATACTATGAAGCATATATATCCTTTGGCAGTTATATATGAGCATTAGATCACACTATGCATCTTTGGACATGAAATGAAAAGGAAAAGGAAATTATAGATCACACTATGCATCTTTGGACATGAAATGAAAAGGAAAAGGAAATTACAAACCTTTTCGTGCACAGATTCTTTGCCTTGTGGTACATGTTGTTGCTCTTTATCTGAAAGAATCAGAGGACGACTACTACTACTCTCAACTTCACTCTCGAGTTGCTCCTTACACTCCAACTGCCAAGTCAACACTATGAACATAAGAACAAACAAAAGCACCCACGATCTCGTCATCTTCCAGATAGATAGTAATGCTCCTTATTTGATCCTGTACTGTCTTGGCTTTAGCCTGCTACATAACAAACACCAAACACACCACCACTCAAAATTACAAAACTAAGAACCGTATCACAAAAAGGATCCAATAGTAGGCTTTGAGCATTCTATTTACAAGAACCCTTGAAAAGATTTAATTTTTCACATTCCAAAATCTCTGAATCACGTCAAGAAGACTCTCCTGGGGATTTCTACTTCCATAGTTCCGAATGAATAACTAAATCCACATCCAGTAGAGGAAAGAAGAACAATTGACAGCTCCAATTAAACATTACAAACGAGCTAAGCTCTGGTAGTTTAGTAAATCTTCTCGGCAAAAAAAAGTCAAAACAGAACGGTGAAAAGTAACACCAATCAAAATTCATAGCAGAACAGAGCTGTAGATTCAACAGAGAGCGAGAAAAACTCAATAACAAAGACAAAATTGCAGTTAAGTTTTTTATTATACAGTCGAAATCCGGAAGCATGAATCTCTTTGAGCTCTTCGTCTTCGCCTTTAGTTTCTTCTTTTGTTCTTTGAGTTTTTTCAACCAAGACATCCATCACAACAAGTCAAAACTTGTTAATATTTTAACTCTGCAGATGGATCTGTTTTCAACGGATAAAAATTAGAGAAATTGGCGCTGGTAACCATAAAAAAAGGTAAAACTAACAAAATAACCATATTAGTCTCGTAGCTAGGATATAATGAGTGTAATATATATTAAAGACAGAATTGCCCTTCAAAATAAAAAAACGAGAGAACGACAGCTAAAAAATTTATCTTAGCTTAGAAAAAAAAATCCTCAAATTATCTTCCCTCTCCTTCCTCCTTCAATAGCGTAAAGATGATCTTGCATCTCCTTCAACCTGTTTGATATTATGCTTCAATTAGAGTTTTGGATTTGAGATCTCAATTTTATTTCACTTGATTTGTTGTTACCTCAGTATTAGATATTTAGATTGGGAATGTTTGTAGATCCGTGATATTCTATTATTTTTGTGATATTTCTGTATTTTGTTAGGGTTATTTTCGTCCAAAAACTATATTTTGGTTACTCATTTTGTATTGGATTCGTTGTGGCTATATTCTTCTTTTACTATCTCAATATGGTTAGTTCACTAATTCACCCTAAAAATTTAAGGCAATTTTCAGAAATACCATAAAACTAGTTTTTGTTCCAAAATAAGCACTTGTATTTTATTTTCCCAAATTTATTGGTATTTTTGGAAAATTAAAACCTATGTTCAAAATATCGCTTCTCGCTAATTATTCGGTCGGGNCTTTTTTTTTTTTTTTTTTTTTCTGATAAGGGGTCCAAATACGATATTTAGCAGATGCGTCACGTAAAATTGTGAATGAATTGACTCTCGCAGCCCCAGTCTACATCGATTTAATATTTGTATTATTGTGAATTTCACCTCTCGTCTAACCTCTTTTTCAAGTTGGAGAATTTTAACTTAACTTCTCCACTGAAAAGTCACCAAACACTTCCTTAAAAACAAGATGTCAATATGTACAGAGTCCGTATAATAAGGTTGTACAAACACATACTAAAGATTGTTGTTGTAAATAGTTGAGTCTTAATTGGTAATCCTCAAAACTTTGAAATTATTCCAATACTTTTAAAGATTTATTCAATATGGATAAAACTTCAAAAATTTTAAAATATTCATCTATTTCTATCGTTGAAAGTCCAATATTTGAATAGTAGTAGAAATATAAAATTTGTTCTTTATTCGCTAAAATTCCCATTTAAAATGATTGTAAAAATCAGATTTAAGTATGATAAATATCTTTTTTTTTTCTCTAATTTCCAGAATAGCATAATAAATTATTTTTAAACATGAAAAGAGAAAATAGTTGCCAAGTTGGAAAGTCAAATTTAGAATATCTTGGTTTACCAAATTACATTTATATGTGATGTGACGGTCTAAATTATTTTCTTACACATGTCATTATGTAGTACAAGTCATATACTATAAAGCTTCGAAGATTATTCTAAAAAATAAAACAAATATATCTATTTTAGGATAATCGCCTACAAGTACTATATATGTATGTGGTCATTATTTTATCAAAACCATTTTTTTTTATTACAAAGATGGAGGAACCTCAGAGAAAAGACTCGACAACTCTCCACACGTGCCATCCGTGCCTGCGCACCGTTCCATACAGAATCTACGCCGTAATTCACACGTGTGGCATCCGAGCTCTCATGTACCACCATGCACACTCACTTGTCACAGAAAACACAACTCTAATAACATGTCTTCTTCTCCTCTCCGATATTGTTCTAGCCTTCATGTGGGCCACCACAACGTCCCTCCGGCTATACCCGGTTCACCGGTTTGAGTACCCTGAGAAATTCGTAGCTGAGCCGGAAGGAGGGCAGTTTCCGAAGCTAGACGTGTTTATATGCACGGCTGATCCGTACAAGGAGCCTCCCATGATGGTTGTCAACACCGCTTTATCTGTGTTGGCCTACGATTATCCGTCGGATAAGATCTCAGTTTACGTATCGGACGATGGAGGATCGTTGTTAACTTTGTTTGCTCTGATAGAGGCTGCTAACTTTTCTAAGCATTGGTTGCCTTTTTGCAAGAAGAATAATATTCAAGATCGGTCCCCTGAAGTTTATTTTTCATCAAAGTCACCACATTCTTGGATGGATGAAGCTGAAAATCTTAAGGTATTTGTTATAAATTACATAGCCGCTAATTTCTTACTATAATTCAGTAAATGAGAATATGTTCGTCAATACTTGTTAAAAGCTTATACTAGAAGAACTCTGTAACTTATACTAGAACTCTATGTATATGTTGCCAAATTAAAACACAAATCCAACAAATTTCATATCCCAATGTAATGGGGTATTATTTCAAATATAAAATAGTATAAACCTAATTTAGTACATATTCCTTTTTTTATTAGTGACATGTTTGTAAGAATTCAAAACAACGTAACTGTGATTTAATCTTGAGAACAAATTGTGAAATATATGATATAAGTATTGTACAACAAAAAATAATAATTGTACGGTGAAACAGATGATCTATGGAGATATGAAGAAGAGAGTTGAAGATATGGTGAATAGTGGCAAAGTTATTAATGATCATCGGTCTATTAAATCTGGTCAATTTTGTGGACTCTTCGATTTGTGGGCCGACAAATTCACTCGTCATGACCATCCTACTATAATCAAGGTATTTGTCAGTTCCTTTCGAAACTACTATGTTATTATCAATAAAAAATGCCATGTAATATATATGTTTTATTTAGAAACAAAAGTTTCTTTAACCAGAGATCATCTTTCTATTAATTTGGGTAGGTGCTACAAGATACCGATACAGAGATAATGCCAAACCTAATCTATGTTTCAAGAGAGAAAAGAAGATCTTCACCACATCATTTCAAAGCCGGTGCTCTTAATACCTTGGTCGGTATTAACTAAACCCTACGTAAACGTACCTTAGTTTGATTAACAAGCATTTCTCCTCAATATTCCATTAACCACGAGTTTTATTTCACTGTAGTTGAGAGTATCTTCGGTGATGACAAACGCACCAATCATTCTAACACTAGACTGTGACATGTACTCAAACAATCCCTCAACACCGCTTCATGCTTTATGCTATTTGTCAGACCCTAAGATCAGTCCTGGTTTAGGATTTGTGCAATTCCCTCAGAAATTTCAAGAAATAAACAGAAACGATACTTATGCATCTGAGCACAAACGCGCCTTTGGCATCAATATGGTCGGGTATGATGGGCTTATGGGTCCCATTCACGTGGGCACTGGGTGTTTCTTCAATCGACGAGCTTTTTATGGGCCTCCGGCAAGTTTGATTTTGCCTGAGATAGATGAACTTGGCTCCTATCATATTGCCGACAAGCCCATTATGACTCGAGAGGTTTTGGAATTAGCACATGATGTAGCAGGATGTAACTATGAGCGCAACACCAATTGGGGATCCAAGGTAAGATATTAATGATTTATAACATTTGATGTAATATTATTGTTTGTTTCTTATAGTATTATAATGGTATATCAATCTATTGCTTAAATCTATACAGATTGGGTTTAGGTATGGATCATTAGTAGAAGACTATTACACAGGATTTATGCTCCACTGTGAAGGATGGAGATCGGTTTTTTGCAGCCCCAAAAGAGTTGCATTTGTTGGAGATTCTCCAAAATGCCTGACTGATATAGCGGTGCCACAAATGCGATGGTCTATTGGGCTTCTTGAAATGGTCTTCTTAAAGTATAGCCCGTTTACCTACGGGTTCAAATCATTGGGCCTGTTAATGGGTTTAGGTTATTGTCATTATGTGCTTTGGCCCTTTCTCTCAATTCCTCTGATCGTATATGGACTTTTACCCCAACTTGCCATGCTCTATGGAGTTAGCATCTTTCCCAAGACATTAGATCCATGGTTTTGGCTTTACATCTTCTTATTCATCGGTGCTTATGCGCAAGATCTATCGGACTTTTTACTGGAAGGAGGAACGTATCGGAAATGGTGGAATAATCAAAGAATGTGGATGATCACAGGACTCTCTTCATTCTTCTTTGGTTGTATAGAGTTCACTCTCAATATCCTAAACCTTTCCACACCCGAATTCAACGTCACCAGTAAAGCCAACGATGATGACGAACAGAGGAAGAGGTACGAGGAAGAGATCTTTGATTTCGGTTCCTCTTCGTCCATGTTCTTGCCCTTGACCACTGTAGCGATCGTGAATCTATTTGCCTTTGTCTGGGGGCTTTATAGCCTTTTCTTATGTGGAGGAGGACTCTGCATTGCGCTGATGCTGGCTGGCTTTGCGGTGGTGAATTGCTTGCCGATCTATGAGGCTATGATGGTGAGGAAAGATGATGGAAAGTTACCAAATAGGGTATGCTTCTCAGCTGGAATCCTCGCGCTTGTTCTTATTGTGTCAGGTTACTTCTTCCTCAAGTAACTTCAACCGTTAGGGTAAAAATAATACATTTGGCACAAGCAGAAGGCAGAGATAATAATGTGGTCGGAATGTATGTAATTGTTATCTCAAATATGTAATGTAATGGAATACAATTTTCTCTCTTGAATCAGCAAAAATTAAGATTTACATTTTGTATTAAGATCTATTCACTAACAAAACTTGTATAATTTGCTTATTTCTCTTTCGGGTTAGTCATGTGTCAAACAGGTGGAGTTTGAGGAGAATCTGGATGGTCGTCGTTGTCGTCCACAGAGGTTTTGGTCGAAGAGATGAAGACAGAGGAGCGACAAAGCGGGCAAGTGGTGTGAGAATAAAGCCAAAGATGAATACAATCGAGATGAAATATGTGTTTACATGAAGGCATCTCCACCAACTCTTCCTTCAATTCGAATTCTCCCAAACATACGCAACATCTGCACCAAATTTCATTGTCATACCAAATGAGTCAAACTTTCAACACACCAAAGAGATCGTATTACTTAATACAAGGAAATGAAAATATAATATTCAAATTAGGATATGAAATTCTTGTAGACTTTTACTAGATTTTAAGTTTTCGAGATGGGTATTTTTACTATGTAGAATGAGAACAAAAATCCAGTGAATAAAAAGGTATGTGTTGTCTAAAATCTTGGTTTTTGGTCTTATCTGGAATTTAAACTTTCCGTCTTTACTTTTTAATATTCTTTAGCTCTAAGCAACGGCCTAAAAACACTTATGAGCAAAGAGCATCTCAATTCGTATATTTCTTCAACTTTCAGGAGGATCATTCTTAGACATCTCAACTCGTATATTGACACTGTTAACAGAATTGTCTAGACGAATCTTGACAATAAGAGTTCAAGCTCATGAAAATTGATACTAAGATTAAATTGGCCTATTAGAAGATGTGAATTCATTTTGAATACCAAGGCATTGAGCAGATCTACTAGGTTTCTGTTAAAGTGAAATTTTGTATAGATGTGGTTTTTTTTTTTTTTTGTGGGGATAAGTTTCTCAAGAAAGAGCAATTCCTTACAGAAATTTCATCAAATTGTTTTATGAAAGAAGCAGAGGTAACTTACAGAGAATCTCTTGTTCCTATTTCTTCATTGTACCACACGACATGAAGCTTGTCTTTGAGCTCTACTTTCACATCTAGCAAACAAACCTGCAAAATAGAACTCAATCAATCTCAACACTATTCTTCATTCAGCTTTCTATAACAGTACGACATAGAAAGAAGACGAGCATTCCCTGAGACCATATTCATATCACATAAACACATCTTTAGTAACCGCACACCCCATGAAAAACAAGACCATAGTTCTACTATTTCTTGATGTAAGTGATTCAATACTTTTGCATATATAATATACCTACAGAGACATTGAGACACTTACCGAGGGGAGATGAGAAGAAGGTTGCTGAATCGAAGAAACAGGAAGAACCATGGGGGAAGAAGAGGTAAGAGAAGAGGCTCTTCTCTTGAGGTAAAAGAGATAGAACAAGAGGAAGAGAATGATGGAGAATAAGATGGGAATGGAGAAGATGAAGGCTTGGTAGAGTTTGAGTTGAACTGCTTGTGGGTATAGGTGAGATGGGATTGGTGATTGAGGATCAACCATAACTTAAATTTTTGAAATCAAACCCAACCAAAAAAAGAAATTGAAAGGAAAAACCCAAATGAGAAATGAGGTGTTTGATGGAAGTTGAAGAGGTACAAGAGGAGGCATATATATAGATATCCTCTGTATGTGTATATCTAGCCCAAAACAGGTAACTGTGCAACCATATTGGATTAGGACTGAGATTCTATAATGATATAAAATATCTACAACTTGTTTTCTTCTAGTAAAATATAAGTAACTTGTACACTATTGTCTATCGGAATGCATATGTTTATATACCAAACTGCAAGTGATTTACTTGCAACTATTTAATTTTTAGCAAGAGATTTTACTTCTTAAAATGTAGAATTCAACATATATGCCAAAAAGGGGTTAGATATGATGACATAAGACATTTGAACTGTATACATCTCACATGTGATGTGAATACATGTTTATGTACATCATCAGTAAGGAAAAGTGGTGGAGAAAATAAAGAGCGTATTGGGTATATAAAATTACATGAGTATATATTCCTTATGGCTAATTTAATATCATAATTAAAAGGTAAGAAGTGAGTAAGCAGGTGATGAGGTTCCACTACACAAAGATGAATGGAAACTTTATAATGCTTAAGGATTAGATTCAGGTGTCTCAATCCT
>OVBC01003262.1:0-11961 GCA_900406465.1 Noccaea caerulescens | reverse complement strand
TTATTCTTTCTTATTTGTTAAAAAATTTCAGTGATTATTTATATAATAATTAAAAATTAAAACCATTATCTTAAATTTAGAAATTTTCCTAATATAAATCTAAGTAGATTTTTGGTGTTATTAAAAACTTATACATGTTTTTCTTATATCGATATTCCAAATATAAAATTTGGAAAATTTCTTATTCTTAGATGATGATATAGAAAAATATTATTGGTTGTTTAAAATTTGGAAAATTTCTTAATTTTATAAATGCTGATTTGGCATAATTTAATTGGTTAAAAAAAAATTAAAAGCTGATGTGGACACCCTTAGAGGCATTTAGCCTCAACTTTTATATAGTATAGATTTTTCACATTTCGTCTCTTTGATATTTTGCACTTTATACTCGGATCATTGTATTTGAATATTTTAGGTTTTTTAGAATTGGATACAATGTTATTTCTCTAAAATCGAGGGCCAAAACTCGAAAAGTTCCAGCAATTTTGGAGCATTTTATAATTTTTGTTTTGTTTCTTAAAATACACCCTTAAAGAAAGAATATAGTAAGAATCCACCTGAAAATAAATTAACATGGCAACAACGCATTAGAAAACAATGTACACACTTTGATTAGCCATCCACGTTTTGGATCGACCTCTTTATTTAAACAAAAAGTAAACATATAAAAAGAATGAAAAAAAAACATGGTGCTACTGTTGTATAAAAAATATTTGAATAATAGCTGAACAATTTGAAAGCTTTGAATATGCGAAGACCATACATACTGGTGGACCATGTGACTGTGTTTTGGTGGATTTTATGTTTTTTTGGGTCAAATATTATTCTGGGAGAATATCTTACTCTGTTGGGGACCCACACAAACAAACAAAAACTTGATCGCTACGCCAAATTAAACGTTTCCTATCATTTTCGCCAAAATAGACATTTTTTTTTAATTAAAAAAAATCCATTTCATAAATGAAAAACAACATTACATTTAGGCATGAGACTTTTCTCAAAACCCGAGTACCGACCCAAAATACCTGGAGCCAAACCAAACAAGTATAATTAAAATAATTTATCTGATGGATAAAATATTTGAGTACTCGTGGATATTGGGTAATACTCAAACCGAACTGATATCCGATCGGATACTCAAATGATCCGAATTATAGATAATTGTTTTTTTTAAAAATATTTCTATAAGTTTTCAGATATATTTCAATTCTTTGATTTTTTAATTTAAATTTTTGGATATTTTTGGGGTTTTCGTATATATTTTCAGAGATTTTTGTATATATATTTTTGAGTTTTTGGATATATTTTTTTATATTTTTTGGTTTATTTTTGGGTTCCCAGGTAATAAATATTTAAACCCAAACTATAACCGAAATTTTTTTGGTAATAATCGAAAACCAAAAATACCGACCGGATACCAAATCAAAACTCATTAAAAATCTATATAAACATAGACTTCATATATCCGATAGACCTAGATCTGATCGGTTTTAACTCGAACTCGACCCAAACACCCAAAGTTCCAGGCATAATTACAGCTCCTAGAAGTTACAGGACAAGATCGACAGATTTTCTCATTCAATAAGTCAAGAGGTGACACAAAATATGAATAAAATAAACTCTAACAAAGAGGACCGGAAAAATAAACGAGGCAAACCAAGATATTAAGGCTGAAACAGAGTGAACCAGGAAGTTAAGAAAGAGATTGTGGAAAAATTAGACAGTTTTTGTTACAAAGTTTGGGACTTTTGCAACAATACACTAACACGATTGTTTTTTTCTTAATTTTTTAAACCCAGACTAGATGTACAAAAAAAAAGTAACCACGGTCAGTTTTTGCCTATTGATTAAATAAACATCAGCTTCTATTCTAACATGATATTTTGTTTTAACCCTACTTTAGTTAGGCAAAATAAAAATTAACCACAGTCAGCATTTGGTATACTTTAACAGAATGGATTTTTTTTTTGGCATTTATCAAAAACTACAACATCAGCAGTAATAAAGTAATAAGACTTTATCCACAAATTAGCAAAACCCTATTAGCATTTTTTGTCCAAAATTTCACTATGGGTGTGGTTTTTAGAATACCGATTTGCTTAATTATGATTATCAATCTAATGCAATTGAATATTTATATTTTAAATGATTATTATTATTTTTTTTTTTTTGGCTCAACATCAAATTCATTAAACCGAGAAGATTACAAAGTCATTAGACCACATAAGACTTTTAACCAAATACAATGACTCCGTCTAATAACACCCTGAATCACTAAATCACTAAGTTGGATCCAACGCTATCCGACCGAAAGTCACTGTAATTTTTTCAACCACAACGAGATGAATTTCACACCACAACTCGGTAGTGAAATCATCTCTTAAACCACCTAATTAACACCAATGACACGAAAACAATTACTAACACAAAGAAAATTAAATCCTATAATGAATTTCAATCCAAGTCCAAACTATTAGTCCCCCATGATCCGAGTGTAGAACTTGTTCTAATAGCATCTACGCCAAAAGCGCAACTTCAGAAATGTTTTGATTCCTCGGCTTTCACTATTCCGGTCCTAAGCCTAAAACGGACAAACTCGTCCGACTGACACTCATCCGGATTAACCGGGATGAGAGAAGAAAACGCAACACCATACGACGGCAGAGGAAGCAGAGGAGCCACCGATGGCAAAAGACAAGCGACAAACCAGAAATCACTGCACCGACAGAGCTCTGAACCCATCGACCACAGAATTTTCCTTGACAAAGATCGGAGCAAACCCCGATGAACCGCCAAAGAAACCCTCCTCCTCCGTGTCACCGCGAGAAAGCCACCGCCTCTAAATCCCACCAAACCGAAGGGAAAGCCGAGAGAAGATGGTGGACCAAAGGTCTGACTAACCCGAGTGAAGAGAAACCACCCCGACTGACTGATGTCGCCGGAACCACGACCTCAATAGCTCCGCACCCGCTTCACCAACCAGATCTGGAGGATCTTTCACCACGAGCACCGAGGACGACGAAGATCTGAAGCTCGACGCCAGGGGACGAGCCGACTAGCCACGCTCAACCCCTAGAACGACCCCCGTGCCAGAAGAGATCACCACCACCGGAACTCAGACAGACCAAACGAAATCCAAAACTGTGCAAAGCAGAGACGAGATAAGGCCGAAGAAGAGGAAAAGGGAGAGGAGCCCTCCCCGGCGGCGGCGAGGAGCGCCGGTCACCGAGGAGGCAGATCGACGTGGAGAAAGAGGGAGGGCGAGGCGGCGCTTCGATAAGACGAGTTTTTTTTTTTTTTTTTTTTAACCTATTCTGTCTTTTTGTGTCAACTTAAGTCCACGAATTGTTGTCACATATTTTTAATATTTATTATTATTTGTCGATAAGCCTCGCTGCCTTTAAAGTTTAAACAGATTCATTTAATAAATTTAATAGGAAAAATAGATATAATTAACGTGGATCCTACTAAAAATAGTAGCAGGTCTAGGGCTCGAGGGTGTTCTTTTCCATAATCGAAAACTTTCCTTTTTGTCGTACGGATAGGGAGGCCATGTGAACACCAATGATGACAAATCAAAAAGCAAAAAGAATAACAAATAAAAACAAAATTTGATTTGTTATTATTTACACTTTGCAAAACAAACTTTCCGTAGGGATCTGAAACACCTTTTTCTGGAGGTTTTCTTAAAAGCTTTATTTATAAATCAAATTCAAAGAAATTTGACATTAAAAATTAAAAAGTGCAACATTTTTTTCTTTTTCTGAATAGAAAGTGCAACATCTTTTCAAGGCGATTTAATTGTTTCAGAGGAAATAAATACAACATGGTAGTTTTACAAATAGATCTAAATATTTCCAGAGGTAATTCAACATGATAGAACTAAATATTTAATTATTGTAATTTTGACACAACCCTACCTGTCTCCAATCCCAAGTATATACGTGATCACAGAATAGCCGGCACAGCTTTTTATAAATGTCTCTAGACAAGTGGCTGTTATCCCGAAAGGCGCATGCTCATCAGGACGAAACTTCGGCAGATAGCTTATTATGCTTCGGTGCTCTGAGAGGATCTAAACATGGCTAAAGCACATATCTTAGGATAACAGAACAAACTTTTCTAAGGATAAACGGATTTAGGCGCTGATTGAATACCGTACCTGAGCCAAAGAACGGGATGGTATGAATTTCAACATTCCTTCGTCGTGTCCAGTTGCTAACACCTTATAAGGCGTTTAGGCACAGATCAAGATTCTCTAGCTTAAGCAGTCTATCCATGAGCCAAACCATTTGAACAACCTAACGAGGTAAGAAAATCAAAACATGAACAAAAGATCTAGATAATCATATATGATGCAATGAACTTAAATGTACCAGTTGGTCTTGCCGGAGATCATCTCCTTTCTTAAATATAACTTTGCAACTTCCTTTGTCTTCTGTCCGGAAAGTAAAGTGCAAAGGATGCAATGCACTTGGGTATGTTGGTCTCACGGCGATACACTCATGCATTGCTAACGTAAATATGTTTAATGATGAAATTCACATTTTTTAATGTTATTGAGTCGCATTTTAGAAAATAAAAAAAAAACATTTATAATCGGGTCAATTTTTGTAATAATCAAAAAGTGAACATAGGTCCCAAAAATTTTGCACTCCAAATGACACAAGCTCCTGCTTAAGTTAAGAAAATACCAATCCAACTATGTAGTTATATATATCTCACAAGTTTCAAAGTGTTTTTAACGACAAAAAAAAGAGTTTCCAAACTGTTAAAACCAAGCAGTAAAGGATTTTCATATTTTAATTAAATCTTGAACTTGTAAAAATATATATTAAGTATTAAATTGGTGATGAGGAATTTTATATTACACACATCATTCTTGGTATGGTATTCTCACGTAGACACTAACGCGTTGCATATGTGAATATGTTTAATGATGAAATTCACATTAATTTTTTTAGAAATATATAGTAAATTGCTGACCAAAACAAACTCATTCGGTTAAATTGATCATATTATCCGCATTAACAAAATTTGAATATATAGATTTATACTTGTAAGAATTTTCAACTCCACATGGTGCGGACTTTCTTAAAACGGCAATTACGTGTTTTTTCAGCTACTCTTCTGTCTATCTTTCATTCCAGTAATTTCATCCACGCAAAAGTCCAATTGGTGGACCTTCTTAACACGGTAACTCGACTCCTTTTAGAAACAATTATTTGGGCTCCTTGGAAAGGCCTCGCCATGATTAATATATTCTTACAATTTAACAAACATATTTTCATTGGATACAAAACGTACATACTGTGAATAAGCAGTTTAGTGACAGTAATTAGGACTGTCGGTTTTGGGTATCGGGACGGAAAATAGTGTGAAACGGTGGAAAACGGATAATTCGGATACTGAACATGAAATGTTTTCGATAAAAAAAAACGAGACAGAAAATTCAAATAGGTAAAATCACTATCCAAACTTACACTAATTTGGGTAAAGGTTGAAACATGTAATTCGGGTAATTTTAGAAAATTTTGAGAAATTTTGGGAGTTTTTAGAAATAATTTTATTAATTGAAAAGAATCAACAGGTAATTCTTTTTTTGACAACTACATTCCTTAATTACGGCAAGAACATAAACAGGTAATTCACAACTCCACGTCTCATCGATGTACAACGATGTTGAGAGACTCCATAAAACCTGGACTTTCTTGTGAACCGGGTTCGATTTGAGAAGAAGTTCACTCTTGGATCCGTCTAAGATCTTCTTCAAAGGAGCGCACGGCTGATTTGCCACGTTTTGGAAAAAATGAGTCTCAATGCCATCACCTTAATCTAATGCCATCACTTTATCCACATGATATGTACAATTACGATTATATCCTTAATAAAAATAACTTAAGAAATTTGTAAATAATAAAAATAACTTAATTAAATAAATTAAAATATTTAATTAAATTAAAAACCGTAAATCAAAAAAAAAATTGTTTCTTCTCCGTCTCAACCGTCACCTCCGCTTCCGTCTCCACCTGTTTTTTTGCATCCGCCATCATCTCTGCCTCGTCTTCCTCCTTCTGCAATCAATTTTTCCTCTCTCCTCCACCATGGTTAAAGTTTCAGGAGGTAAGCTTTTCTTTTTCCCTAAGCTATGAAGTTATTTTGAGATTCACAATTTAAGGATTGGATATGAAAATTGATTGTTTCAATATGCATATTGGGTGGGTAAACATATTTTATGGATAGATTAAGCTTTTGATGCGGTAATTTGTCGATTTTAGTTGTTAAATCATAATGATTATTAGGTAGATTAGAACCAGAAATCGCCATATCTGCATGTTTAGTACAACTGGTACAAATGAAAGATAATGTACAACTGATACAAATGGTACAACTGAGAGATAATAGATAACTAGTACAAATGGTATAATTGTGCAATATTATGTAATTGTTAACTGAATATTTTAATTCTATTTTTCAGGAAGCAATGTTACCTACTCAGCGGTAGTAGATAAGATATGCAGGAAGATTGCGAGAGATGCAGCTATCTGTTTGAGTATATTTTCGATGATGAAGACCTATTTGTTTATCTAACGACAGTGGATAAAGAGGGATTTAAGACTGTTTTGCATGTGAAGATAATCAAAGATTTGAGAATTAATCAGAGGAGCGAGTACCTGTTTAGAACGGAGGTAGATAAGTTCATTTGGTTTGAATTACGAGAAGAAGCCGGTTCCAAATGACAGAGATGGTATCCTTAGCTCTATTATGTGTTTGTGTTATGTTGTCGAAAAATGGTGTTTGAACTATGTTTGGAGTTTGTTTATGAACTATGTTCGAAGTTTGTTGTTTGAATTATGTTGTTTGAACTATGTTTAACTTTTAGAGATTGGTTCTACTATGTTCAAGTACGTACAAATGTTGACGGTCATGAGTTTGTATTTCCAAATGTTCATAAATTGGTTCTACCAAGTTCATGTACGTACAAATGTTGACGGTCATGGGTTTGTATTTCCAAATATTCATTTTGTGTACGAATGTGGACGTCTGAATGTGGACGTATTTTGGTTTCTGATTCATTTCGTACAACTGGCTCACATTAGTTCGACTACTCGCTTATAAAAATAGAAAAACAAGTAAGAATAAAAAAATAAGTTTCTCATATGCAATTCAGACAATTAAGTAAGCTAAACACATATTCAGGTCTTAGAAATTAATAAATAATATCAAGAAATTGGAATTACAAAATTATGAGAATAAATTATGGTTTAGCCATCAAGTACCCTTTACAATATATGAAACATATAGGTAATATATTCATGTTATGAAGCAAAATAAGAACAATAATAATTTCTTAATAAATGATGACATAAACATGTTTAGAATGACAAAAGAAGATCAAATATCAATTGTACAACTACACCATTATAAGCTATGGTAAGGTTCAACTACAAATACACAAAAATTGCAGATGTTCAACTATTACCAGTTTTGGTTCCACCGTTAGCGAGAGTACAACTATGTGGTTTTTGGCGGTGCCACGTCAAATATTTTTTTTTTTTTTTGTGACAGCGCCGTCTTTTTTAAACACGTGTTTTTTTTTGTTTTTTTAAAAGTTTTTTGCAGTGTATTTAATTTATTTTNTTCAATTTTTTGCAGTGTATTTAATTTATTTTAAAGTAAAATTGTACCAAATTATCTTAGTTGTACGTAAACAAACTCAGTTGTACCAGATAATATCATTAGTTTTGAACTAGGCTTAAACTCTTAATATATCAAACGAAACATGTGCAACAATTTTTTCCAAATACACCAAACCAAAAAAACCAAAAGAAAAAAATAATTTACAAGACTAAATACCATGGAACACGATGAAATAGGCAATTGAAAAATGATTTTGTAGATATGCTATAATCCCACACAAGTACTCATCGTTTCCCTTAACATCACTTGAAACTTATGGCTCCACACGTTGATCTCACTAATACACGTTGATTTCATGGACTTTCCTTGAATATGTGCAGCAACTCTTTGATTATCACCTTTAAAATAATTTTACCATATCTTTTATTCCAAACGTGATGTATTAAAATCAATAACACCAATAAGAGCTTTCGTTACAATTGCTCCTACTCCATATGTGATGACAAACAATTCCTTCTTTTGCTTTGACCTACACATAACCATTATAAGAATTATATGTTCTGTTTTAACAACTGAAAAAGAAGAGCAAAAAACAATTTCTCTTGTTATATTGGTTGGGTATCAACATCTTTATCCTGCAAATTCAAACAATTTTAGTTAATAGTTGAACCTAGTAATACGTAGTTGAACCTAGTAATGAACCTAGTAATATGTAGTTGAGGATGTAAATTCTTTTGTTCACATAGGATTTTTGATGCTAAAATCGACAATCCTGATACACTCTCCAATTGTTCAGTGATCCAAAAACATTCAAGATGGAATTAAAAACAAATGAAAAGGGAGAAAGAGAATTGGAACTAAATCCTAACAAGAGAGGAGATTGTAATGTGATTCATGACTCGACTAAGGGATAGTTACGCCTTAATGCTTGTAATTCGTTTCCTTCCCTTTGTTTTCTTCCGGTTCTCCCAATTATGGCACTGTAGAGAGCGAAAATACTTTATTTTTGATTTGGATACATTATTGTTGGAGTCGTCGTCGGATGGAGTAGGAACAACTGCTGGTTCAGGAGCTGGATAATAAGATGGTGGAGATGGTGATGGAGCCAAGGGAGATTCTAGTTGAGGAGGATGTGGTAGATCTGGTGGTGGTGAAGAAGAATTTACTTCTGGTGATGAAGGATTCCGATGAAGAATTCCATTGATAAAGAGTTGGTGACCACGAGAATCTTAAGGAAGAGACCCAAGATCCACCATAGCCGCCGATCCACCACGACCCCACTATTTTCGTGAAAAAAACTGAAATCAGAATTTTGGAGAAGAAGATGAAGTCGGAATCGTCGTCGGCCAAAAAGGAAAAACATTTTTTTTCTTATTCTTATTTCTTTCTTTTGGTAATTTGTTATTTTAATATTTCAGTTGGGTCGGGTTAACGAATGTCGGGTATTATCCTGGTTGGATTGGTAATTACTTCAACTTTTTAAGGGTCTTATTGTATTTCCTGCGTTTTTCTATTTAAAAATAAATTAATCATAATTTTTTTTTTAAAAGATGGCAAATTGGCGTCCGGTTTCTCTTCTAAGTAATCGTAATAAACCAATTTGAAACGAAGATCTTTGCTCTTGCCACGACCGGACTGTACCATGTTCCCAACAGTTTCACTTCCTCTCTCTCTCCCATAATTTTGTTGTTGAAATTTTTTAATATTCGATCTGTTAATTAGTCGATTAAGAAGACCAAGAAGAAGGAGATACCAGTTTTGTGTTCCTCCACGGCTCTTTTCTTCTTCTTTAATTCTTTTGTCTGGTTTAGTGAGATATTAACATAATAACAGTACGGACATCTCTAACATTCAAATTTAATTTTACACATTATCAGTAGAATGTGGTCAAATTAATGAGTATGATTTGTTAATTAAAGCCAATCATACACAATTTTTTAGTCATAGAGAAAAATCAGCTTGCAAGTTCCAAGCAGTAATAAAACGATCATCTTTCTCTAAAAAAAAAAAAAACTGATAAAGAGGTTGAGGTAAAAAGTAAAAGACGAACTATTTTGACATTATATTGCAAAGAAACAGAGTAATAGTCAACCCCCAAAAAAAAATTAAAAAACAAGACACTATGTCATGTCAAAAAAAAAAAAAAAACACTTGTCTACTACTACATACTGCACAATCTCCCAAACTCGTCCTTAACGAGCCAAAAAAAAAAAAACACATCACCAATCTTCGTCTTCATCTCCAAGCTTGTAGGAACTGAAATGCTTGACCCTAAACTTCCACTCGCCATTCACAGCATCAAAAGAAACAAACTTGGCTCCTTGTTCTTCAGCTTTCCTCTTAAGCATCTCCTTGTACTTCTCCACTCTCGGTCCTTCCTTCACTTGCTTCCCACTCTTCTTATCAATACACTTGGTAACCGTCAAAATCATTCGAGGGAAACACTTTTCAAACTTTTTTCTTTTCTTTTTGTTTTACTATATAGATTTGTTTCTTTTCATAAATTAAAATCGTAGAAGTTATAACACCTCTGACAATGCTATTAAATAAATTTCTTAAATTTATACAATTTTATTTTCTAACTTATTATTATTATTAGTTTATTTCCTTTATTATGTAACTGGAAACCTTTGAGAGATATCTATTATTTATTTTATATAAATTTTGGTTTTATCTTAAAAAGGTATTATAATTTATAAAATTTTGACATATGTCGGAAAATAATTAATTATAATATGACTTTGTGTGTCACATGTCTGAAAAATATATAAAGTGATAAACATATAGCCTAATAATAAAATATAAATACAATTTTTTTTGCTAAAATATATAAATAGATGTTACAAGCAGGTTAATTACTAAGTTGCAATCACATTGTTTCCATCATCTCCATTCATATTGTAACATCCGTAAACCAATCTATCACTTCTGGAGAGCGGTGTCGATCGACACCAGGGGGAGTGTCGCTCGACACCAGCGGTTAAAATCGATTTTGGTTCGATTTGAGTTCCGGTTCGGGCTGGTTTTGTGGGAAAAAAGCCCTAGAGTCGCGATAAAAGTGTGTGACCGCATTGTTTTTGTTGTTTTTCGAGAAGTCAAAGAGAAAAAGGAGACTGAGAGCTTTTGGGGAGATTCTGGAGCTTTGTGGTTGATTTGTGGTGGATTTTTGTTGTTCTTCATCTCTTTCTTCCTCTTAATCCGTTGTCAAGGTGAGTTCATGACCGTAGGCTCGCAAGAGAGTTAGATTTGTGAAATTGATGGATTTATATTGAGTTATGATGAGTTTCGTGATGGTTTATGAGTTATGTGTGCGTTTGATCGAGTTGATTGTGTTGATTTCGTGTTTTGTGTGTTTCTGTGTTTGAAATCGAATTGGGCGTCGATCTCCTGGATCGGTGTCGGTCGACACCAATCGGGCGAGTGTCGAGTGACACAAGCGGTGTCGATCGACACTGGCCGGTTTAATCCGGTTATCTGGCGAATTAATGGAATTAATTGGATTAAGTGGTTTAATTCGGTTTAACACGGTTCAATTGAAATTAAATGGTTTAATGCGAGAATTAATTATTAATTGGTGTAATTAATTAATTAATTGATTTAAAAATAATTGTGGTAATTATTTAATAATTAAAGTGAAGAATTTTACTAATTGTGGTAATTATTATAAATATTTAAAAGTATTAAAAATTGCGTAATTGGCCTGTAGGCGGGGTGACTGCCTCACTAAGTATTTATTAAATACTTATGCATCTCTTTTTCCTTAATGTGATGCAGGTAAAAAGAAAGTGTGATCACGGAATCGGGCCAGAGAGAGGATGATAGAATTTTGTTGTTTATCGTTTTTGGTTTATGTTGTTATTTGCAAACCTGGTGTTTAGGTTGCTAGATTATTTGATAGTATTCTGGAATCGAATATTGTTGATTGAATTATTAATTTGATGGAGTTTATTTTATTGAGAATTTCCGCACTTGATAAAAAAAAAAGGCTTGGTTGTTTCATTTTGGTATCAGAGCGTATACGGTTTTAGGACTGTTAGATTGGGTGAACTGGACTATGTGATAATTGATTAATTGTGTTTAGTATTTTAGTAGTCTAGTATCATCCTCTCGACCTTCAGTGATTCTGTGGTAAGTTGTGTGTTGTATTTTGTGGTTTGTTGTGTGTTTTCTAGTTTGCTCATCTACTGTGCTGTGGTAGTGCAGTGAGATGGATGNATCTACTGTGCTGTGGTAGTGCAGTGAGATGGATGCATGAGCTAGAGATCGTGGCAGGGGCCGTGGTGGAGGCCGTGGCAGAGGCCGTGGCAGAGGCCGTGGTCG
>OVBC01003261.1:0-11971 GCA_900406465.1 Noccaea caerulescens | reverse complement strand
CATTTTAATTGGTAAGGTGACTTGTGCTTTAGTAAATAAAGGATAATATTTGTGTGATCAGTTTGAATTATTTTCCTCTGACCGAAATAGAGTAGAAAAGAAGTCAATAATCATTTCAGAGTAATATAGAGAGAAGAAGCAAGACACCATATATTTCAGCAACTTATTGATTAAATCATTATGAGAGCAAGTTTCTTTGCAACTCACATGATCACTAAGAAACTTCTTCTTCTTCAAAGAGAACAAAAAAATAAATAAATAAAGAAATCACACTGCTTGCCAAACACTTATTGAATCATCAAGAAGTCCAATTTCTTAGTGCAATTAATAGACAACCAAACACTCATCAAGTATATATTTCTTGTCCTACAAATCTAATAAACCAAGATACTTCAACCAAAACACTGTTTCAAATGCATTTTCGGAGTCACAAGCAGAATGTAAGCGAACCATTAAAAATCTAAACAAAGTTCAAAATGCGACTTAAGAGGTTTACAAATAACACGAGACAGCAAGTCATCCAACAGACTGAGAAACATAAGGATAACTTACTTACTGAACCCACACGAGTGATTGATTCAACACATGTCTTTTCATCAAACGGTAGCAGCAAGGACACCAACGAATGCAAAAGACTTTGGGACTTTAAGCACAGCATCAAACCACTCGACCCTCCCTGTAATCTCTTCTGGGTTAGAACGATCGATCGCAATCACCGCATACCAAATCATCTTCTCCTGAGAGTTCCTAGAACGACAATGCTTGTCCCATAAAACCGCCAAGTCCCCACCATAATCCACCAAATGAACATTACGGACACTTTTAAACTTAGGCAGTCCTTTCAAACCCTTCAAGCTTCTCCACACTACCTTCTTGTCAACCCAAAAGAACTCTTCCTTATTATACAAATACATCACTTTATCTATCACGCAACATTCAGAAAACGGCCATGCCGTTACAACATGATGCAGTGAAATCGATTCTTCAGATCCACGCAACACAAACTTCCAAGTTAGGGTTTTTGGATCGTAAACCTCTACCAAGTTAATTAGGTGAATATATAGATGCTTTTAAATGGGTCTCCTCTAACATATATATTTCCATCAAGGGCAATGGCTGATCGGTCCTCCCTAGCCACATGCATTATCTGCATACATAACTTATCTTCATTCTCCCAGTCAGATAATGCAATCAATGGCCTAAATTTGCTAGATTTACTAGTAATAAAGCTGGCATAGATCTTATCTATAAATTTCATATGGATAAATTAGTCCGACTCGGCTTAAAATATGAATATGTGCATATTTTCTTATTTGTATATCAGAAAAACAAATATGTATATTACTGGCAAGTTATGTGAAACGTATACAAGTAAATATTTACTAAATTAAATAACATTTTTGCTCTTTCATAATGTGTCAAAATATTTACTTTATGGTTATATATGAATTTACATCTCTAATTTTATATTTATCGTAAATTTCAAATAATTACATACTATTAACATTCTGATATAAGCCTGCAACTTTGACTTTGCAATTGGTCTAGTAATAGGAGCTTATATTCACCAAAAAAAAAGTAATAGGAGCTTATTGTTTAACATAGAAAGAGAGAGATTTAGCTAAACTCTTTTGGAGATTAAGGTTAATTCTTGTAAGTTAGTTTCTTACTGATCACAAGAAATCCTAATATAGGAATACAACTTAATGACGAAAGGAAAAACACTTAAACCTAATGTAAAAAAGAAAACCCCAAAACCAATTGTAGAAAGGAAAAGTACTCAAACTCTTTAACTAAAAACTCGTAAATATGACTATCGTATCACATTCTCGTGATTCATTTTCTTGTGTGTGTGTGTGTGTTAATTTATTTGGTTACATGAATTGAAAGAGAAATCATAAACGGTACCAACCGTAAAAGAGAGCGACAAAGTGTACTTTTCGGTATCCTTTTTGTTAGTTTTCCAACACAAAACTTTATATTACCAAAAGGAAAATGTCGATTACAAGAGCTTAGTAAAACTTCATCGAAATCATAAAACAGCTTATTAGGGTTCATGGGTTCTATTGGATGATATTATTATTCTTGTTCTCGTTCTTTATCAAAAAAAAAGTTATTATTCTCGTTTTATAGATCTACCGTTTTTGGACTTTGACTTTCGGATCAGAGTTGCAGCAAGAATTTATTCTGGTTAGTGCATATCAGTTTCACGTACTTCACTTTTATCTATAGGTTTGGAGAAGATGTCGGCGGCGATGGACTGTGTGTCCCTGGATGAAGATGATGAGGCTTTTGACATGAAAAATCTACAAGAATACAACTCTTGTGAAAGTATTGTGACAAGTTTGATATAAAGCTCCTAAACTGGCAAGCAAAAGATCTTTGGGTTGATTTTGGATATGCCAAGGAAGTGGCAAAAAGTTGATAGACTTTGTGGTGTGGCTCTATCTACAGAGCGATTCTAATCCATCTTCAAAAAATGAGCATGATTTGTTGGAACTTATGGAAAAAGTCAATGTGTATGACGAATGGAAAGACCTACGATATGGAGTAACTGCAATATGTACCTATTTGGGTCTATATTCGCAATTTACCAGTCAACCACTACAACGTCCTAGCTATTAAACCTAGGATCAATGAAGAAATAGTGAAGACTTAAAATGAGACTCTAAGCAATGCAGAGAAGCTTGGAGGTCCAAGAAGAGGAGACTCTTCCTTCAAGCCATTTCCTAATATGCTTTCTGATTGTGGTATTTTGGAGCTACCTAGTTCTGGGAAATAGCTTTACTTGGGGAGGTCTAAGAAATTATTTATGGATCCAATCTATCTTAGACATGTGTTTTGAAAATAAGGAATAATTTCAACTGTTTCCAGCATCCAATCAAGTTTTTTTTTAGAAAAGAGAGGCTCGAATCACACAACTGGGTGTTGGTCAGTTTGGATTCTACCCAAGAATTTTATAAGGGATCTTTCATATTCGATAAAAGAATGCTTCATAAACCTAGGATCAATGGAGAAATAGTGAAGGCTTGGTCCTCTTTGCCTCGTTGTGGCACAAAGTTGCACGGATACTAAGTTTATGTAGAAAAGAGTTGAGCAAGTGGAAAAAACAAAATGATGCAAACTCAAGGGTTGGAATCAATCGAATTCTCTACAACTCACACGATCACTAAGAAACTTCTTCTTCTTCTTCAGAGAGAACAAGAAAAAAAAACTGCTTTTTAATCATCAAGAAGTCCAATTTGTTAGGGCAACAGACAACCAAACACTCATCAAGTATATATTTGTTGTCCTACAAATCTAATAAACCAAGATACTTCAACCAAAACACTGTTTCAAATGCATTTTCAGAGTCACAAGCAGAATGTAAGCGAACCATTAAAAATCTAAACAAAGTTCAAAATGCGACTTAAGAGGTTTACAAATAACACGAGACAGCAAGTCATCCAACAGACTGAGAAACATAATGATAACTTACTTACTGAACCCACATGAGTGATTGATTCAACACATGTCTTTTCATCAAACGGTAGCAGCAAGGACACCAACGATTGCATAAGACTTTGGGACTTCAAGAACAGCATCAAACCACTCCACCGTCCCTGTAATCTCTTTTGGGTTAGAACGATCAATGGCAATCACCGCACACCAAATCATCTTCTCCTGAGAGTTCTCAGAACGACCATGATCGTCCCACAAAACCCCCAAGTTTCCACCATAATCCACCAAATGAACATTACTAGAGAGATGATCAAACTTAGGCAGTCCTTTCAAACCCTTCAAGATTCTAAACTCTTTTAACTCAACGTCCAACCAAAAGAACTCTTCCTTTTGATACATATACCTCACTTTATCTATCACGCAACAATAAGAAAACCGCCATGCCATTAGGCCCATTACAACAAGATCCAGTGAAAACGATTCTTCAGATCCAGGCAACACAAACTTCCAAGTTAGGGTTTTTGGATCGTAAATTTCTACCAAGTCAGGTGTATATAAGCCTTTAGATAGGTCCCCACTAACATATATCTGTCCATCAAGGGCAATGGCTGTTCGGTCGTCCCTAGCCACATGCATGTTTGGAGCCTGGCGCCACGAGTGAGACCGGCAGTCCAAGACCGAGACATTAGAAGAAGGCACGCCATTGATGCGTCCGCCAAGTTGATAGATATCAGAACCAACAGCGACGAATTTAGGCTTAAACGGAGTAGAAGGAGGAGATGAGATTGGAACCAAGAGATTTCTACTTAGCTTCTTTTCCTTGGTTAGGGTTCGATTAGGTCTCCGGCAGAGAGTAAACCATTTAGGGTTAGGGTCAGGAGGGAGCGATAAGCACACGTAGAGACAGCTCTCCGTGCGGTGTAATTGGGAGCGAATCTGGTAAAGCTCCGGTGAAGCAAGGAGAGAACGGAAGCCCTTGGAGACGAGGGAGAGAGTCGGGTAGTAGAGTCTCGAGATCAGTGCGAAGCAGCTCAGAAGCAAATCACGGGGAAGTGACGGTTTTGGGGTCGATTGCGGCGTCGGTGGGAGCAACGGTGATGGCTTACGCAACGGTTTCTCCGTCGTCGTCTTCTTTGTCTTCCTTTCAGGGGACGTCATTGCGAGACTAGCTAGGGCTCTCCGAGTTGCAGAGAAAGATTTTAGAGATTTTGACTCTGGAATTGACGAGACAAGAGGCTCGCTCAAATTGCAAACGTGATAAGCCTTATCTCTAGACAAACAAGAAAGGCAAGATATTTGTTGTCTTTTTGTTGCGTAAAATGTTAAATTACAACATCACCCTTTTTATAAGATAAACAAGAGAGTTATTTGCATGAAAGAACAAAATGAATTTTTTGGAAATCAAATCACAAACGTGATAAAGATTAGTATGGGACTTAGGATCTAGATCGCATCGGTTAAAATTTCGCTAAATACGAAATCTAGCATAATTTGTTTGTGTTTTTTCAGAATACGTTGAAATAACCTAAAACTGAAATGGTAACAGAATTTGTGTTGGTGCGCGTGAGATATATTAACAAAACGAGCATCAAAATACGCTGACTTCTCGTTTTGTTAATATATCTCACGCGCACCAACGTCTGAACATTTAATATTTATTCAATATCCCAAGAAACATTTAACAGAAACTGTTGTTATTTATTAATCTATAAATTAATAATTATTATTTTATCAATTTATTAATAAAATATTAATTTATAGAGATGTTTTTGGTTTGAAATATTTATGTTCATCAAATGACGGTAAAAAATAGACATGACAAATCTACTTGAATACAACTCTTGTGGAAGTATTGTGACAAGTTTGATATATAGCTCTTAAACCTGGACAAGCAAAAGATGTGTGGGTTGATTTTGGATATGCCAAGTAAGTGCCAAAAAGTTTATAGAGTTTGTGGTGTTGCTCTGTCTAGAGAGCTGATCCCAATCCATCTTCAAAGGGCTGACCTCGTTCTTCAACACATATTAAAAGCAAGAGAAAGACATTTAAAACTTTCAATCAAAAACGAAAACTCTTTCTTAAAAATTGCAATTTCCTTTTGTAACCCAAGATCCAAAATGGGCATCTCTTCTTGCCGATACCTATGTCGATCCGGCTCAAGTGGCCATCTCCTTTTTCTTTGGTGATGTATGTATATACATACACATACTATCGTTTCTATCTCCTCCCTCCATATAACACATTGAACCAATATTAACCACAATCTAATCATTTTAATTGAGTCAAACGGGAACCGGTTTAACTGTACAACCAAGTCTTTTAGCATCTTCAGGTAGATGAAAACTTGCAAGTTGCAATCAACATCCTTGACAAGATGGAGTGAAACTGTAAAGATTGCAGAGCTCTATTGGGCAATTCTACATGTTGTTGTATCTTGGTCTTCACATAGAGATTGCATTCCTTTCTTGAGCTGAACACAAACCGTGTGAGGTGTTTGTTTGGAAAGCCTATGGAAGACTTTGTTTGAAACAATGTGTTAGGCAGATAGCTTTGCTGGGACAGTGACCTAAATATGAAGAATGCTACGATACTCAATGAAACCACTCAAGCAGATTTCAGAGCACGTTTCTCTGCAACTTCTTAACCAGATCACCAAGAAACTTTCTGTAACAAAACAAAAACAAAACCGCTTCTTTTTTTTTCTGTTGAATCATCGAGAAAGTCCAATTTGTTTGTTCATTGTTATGGTTCTTTGTCCTAAGAACCCAGCAAACAATGACATTGAACAAAAACAGTGTTTCATAATTCATTTTAGAAGTCGTTGGCACAATAGAAGCTAACCAAAACACTGAAAACATAAAGTTCAAAATACTAGTAGATGAAAAACAAAAACAGCTAATAACCCGAGACAAGTCAACCTATCAGACTGAAAACATAATGATACCTACTTTTACCCACAAGAGTGATTGATGCAACACATCAAAGAGTAGCAGCAAGAACCCTAACGAATGCAACAGGCCCAGGGACTTTAAGCACAGCTTCAGAGTCATCAGACCACTCAACCCTCAGCTTACTGTCATACCATTGGAACTCTCCCTTACGACAGTAATACATACAGCACGTTATCTATCAAGCAGCAAAAAGAAGAACTCCGCGAATCTACTCCATAAAAATCATCCACTGAGTTCCATTCTTTAGATTCATATGTCCAAGTTTGGGTTTTTGGATCGAAAACATCTACCAAGTTAGGTGATCTGTAGTAGTAACTATCGCCTCCTTTAACATATATCTTTCCATCGATGGTCTTGCCGAAAGGGTGAACCCTGACCTTCTGCAGGTTTGGAGCTTGGCGCCACGAGTGAGATCTGCAATCAAAGATCGAGACGGTGTATATGAAGCCACGCCATTGATGAGTCCGCCAATTTCGTAGATATCAGAACCAACATCGACGAAACTCGGCCGAACAGGAGCTGAACGGGGAGATGTGACCGGAACCAAAAGTTTGCTACTTAGCTTCTTCTTTTTCGTCTTGGTTATGGTTTGATTAGGTCTCCGACAGAGAGTAAACCAGCGAGGGTTAGGGTTAGGAGGGAGCGATAAGCACACATAGAGACAGCTCTCTGTGTGGTCTAACTGAGAGCGAGTCTGGTAAAGCTCCGGTGAAGCAAGGAGAGAACGGAAACTATTGGAAACAAGGGAGAGAGTCGGATAGTACAATCTCGAGACTCGTGCGAAGCAGCTCAGTAGCAAATCATCGGGAAGTGTCGGATTTGGGGTCGGTGGGAGCAACGGCGATGGCTTACGCAACGGTTTCTTCTTCGTCGTCTTATTTCTATTCTTCTTCTCCGAGGACAACATTGACGCTGGAATTAACGAGACAAGAGCTCTCAGACTTTCAGAGAACAAATTCAAGGAGGAATTTAGGGTTTTGACTTGACTTGCACGCTTAAATTCCAAAAATAGTTCTCTGATTTGTGTCAAGTCTATACCAAACCAAACTTACTGAACTTCACCTAGATGAACTCAAACCGAACCAAAGTTTCTGATTGCTTAGGCCAACCCCTAAACAAGACTCTTCCAAAATAGTTGATAGCGTGAATAATAAATAGAGTTATTAAAATAGCATGAATAATAAATAGACTTTACAAAAGTCAGAAACTCACTTTGGATAATCGGATCTTGATGAAAAACGTCTGCAAACTTAATTGCATATATGTCACAAGGCAGGAGCTAGGAGTAAAGTTGACAACTTCGCAAGTAGTTGTTCTGATATTGGTCCTTGATATATGGTGTAGAGATTATGACCAAAAACGACGAGACTTGACAAAGGTAAATTATAATATTTGTATGTCTTCTTTATCTCTGACCAGAGAAAGGAAGTTAATTTTCATTTCACAGTAAGATAGAGTCATAGAGAGAAGAAGAAGAAGAAGAAGAAGCAAGACACTATATTTTTCGGATAGTGTTTATTTTTTTACTCTCAACGGATCACTATGAAACTTCTTCTTTAAAGAGAACAACAAAACCAAGATATTCAACCAACATATAGTGTTTTCCTTCTCTTTCTTACTGAATCATCAAGAAGTCCAATTTGTTAGTTCAATAGACGATATGTAACTTGTTATAGTTCTTTGTCCTAGGAATATAGTATCTCAAATGCATTTTAGCAGTCACTGGCACAATATAAGCTAACCATTAAAAATCCCAACAAAATTTAAAATGCAAGTGGAGGTTTACAAAGTCATCTATCATACTGAAAAAAACAAAAATGATAACTTAACCCCACACGAGTGATTAATTCATTCAAACAGTAGCAGAAAGGACATCCACAAATGTAAAATCTTTGGGGACTTTAAGCACAACTTCAGACCACTCGACTGTCCCCCAAATCTCTTCACTACTACACCTTTCAAGCGCGATCACCGCACACCGAACGTTTCTTCCCTTACAGTTGCTAGAATGATCATGCCTGTCCCATAAAACCGCCATCTTTCCACCATAATCTGCCAATTGAACCTGACTAGAAGTCTTCGAACAAGAAAAAAAACGTAGGCAGTCCAGACAAACCCTTCAAGATTCTCCAGTCTCTTGCCTTAGAGTCTAACCATTTGAACTCTCCACTTTTATAATGGTACAACACGTTATCTATCTCGCACCAACAAGACCGTGATACCCATTGTTTAGATTTATAATAACCATCCAGTGATTTCCATTCTTTAGATTCGTAAGTCCAAGTTTGGGTTTTTGGATCGAAAACCTCTACCAAGTCAGAATTCGGGTAGTCAATGTTTCCTTTCACATATATCTTTCCATCGATGGCCTTAACGTCCGGGTTCGTCCTTCTCACCTGCATGTTTGGGGCTTGGTGCCACGAGTGAGATCTGCAATCAAATATCGAGACGGTAGAGGAAGCCCGGCCATTGATGAGGCCGCCAATTTCGTAGATATCAGAACCAACAGCTATGTAACTTGAGTGACGAGGAGTAGAATGGGGAGAAGATGTGACGGGAACCAAGAGATTGCAACTTAGCTTCATCTTCTCTGTTAGGGTTAGATTAGGTCTCCGGTAGAGAGTAAACCAGCGAAGGTTAGGGCCAGGATAGAATCGTAAGTACACATAGAGACAACTCTCTGTGTGACAAACTCTAGGAGGAATTTAGGGTTTTGACTTGAGTTGCACGCTCAAATTGCACAAACTTGAATTTTGTGTCAAGTCTATACCAAACCAAACTTACCGAACTTGACCCAAATTTGAATATAATGTACCAAAAATTATTGAAAATTTGACTACACAAAACCGATCTAATGTTTTACACATGAACCGTACCAAGGTTTATCAATACTGTACTGAACCAAACTTTCGGCAACAATTTTTAGAATTGAAAATGAAAATGAAAATAAAAATAAAAGTGAAAATTTTAAAAATCGGACAAAAAAATAAAATTTTAAAAGAATGGAATCTCCACGGCTTCTCGACTCTTCCATTACCAATTAAGCTTTGTTTGACAATGACAAATTGACACCATCTTCTTCATCTATAAATCTCTATCACATTCCTCACGTCTCACCGATTCCAAATTCTCGAACTCTCTATTAGCTTCATCTTTAGGTAAAATTTTCTTCCAATTGTAGAATTTGTTTCCGTTGTTAATTATGCTTATATATAGATCTAAACTTTGCATCGTCAACTGATTGTTGCTCTCTTCTTGCTTTGGTTGCTTTTTTTCCTTTCGTATGTTTCCAGGGATCTCTCTTGTCTTGTCTGATCTGTCTCTGTGTCTGTACAACATCAACGATGGCACATATCCTTTCTGGATCTGTTCATTTTGATTCGTTTAACTTTTTTCTTACATAGTTTATATTTTAAGGATATAATTAAGAAAAGTAGAGAAATCTTTAGGTTTGTTTTTTAATTTATTTCCGTGATAATATTTGTTTGGCTTTAATTGAAGCAAACGCGGAAACCAGAGAGAGCGTGATCGTGAAAGAGCTCAAGCAAGAGGTAATCACAAGCCTAAGCAACCTAAGAACGATGGATTAACACCTGAACAACGACGCGAAAGGTAACACATAATATCACTGATTTTTCTTCTTGTATATTGGTCCAGTTTTGATAATCATGAAAAGAGTCACAAATAGATTAGGTTGTGGAATCAATAAGCCTTATGAACAAACATAAAACCCTTGATAGACTTTAAAAGTAGCTCTGCTAAAGGTTATTTTTGTTATTGATAATGTAGGTTTGTTCCTGCCTAAAACTTTCAAATTAGCTAGTTAGATTTTGTTTTGTATTGTTGATTTGGGATTTGGATTGTGGTATCAGATTTGACCACAGTCTAATAAATCTCTAATTTTTCTTGGTCCATTTGGATAAGCCTAAGAGGACAGAACACATGGATTGGGTTAAAGAACCAGTAAGCCTTGCAAGCCTTGTAAAATTTTTCTGAGGGTGTTTTACTGTTTTTTGTTGATAACTTTGTCTTAAGCCACAAAGTTGTTGAGGTTTTGTTTCGGATTTTTTATTTGTCCTGTGGGATTGTATTTATAAATTTTCTGTTTTGGTAACGTTGATTTATATATTGAGTGATTTGTTGGTTTTCGTATGGTGTAGAGACGCGAGAGCATTGCAAGAGAAAGCGGCGAGAAAGGCAGGACAGTCAATGGGAGGAGGGAACCATGGCCATTTCCTTGGCGTTGGAGCTAAAATCAAGAAATAAGATGTGTTACATTTGATAACAGATTAGAAAGTTTGTGAAATTTGGGGGCACAAATTATTAATCGGCTGATTATCTGAGTCAATTTGAAGAGTTGTGTTAAGTCTTTTGAAGTGTTGACAGTCTCTTGTGACTCTTGTTCTTGGCATATGATGTTTGGCTTATGAAGTTCTTGTTGCACGTCTTGTTTTCAGTTGAAATGTGTTCTTATTCTTCTGTAGTTCTTTTGTTTCCGAGTTTTTCTGGCCTTGGTATAGAATTTGGATTTTCTATGGTGTTGGTTATGCATTTCTTGGTTTAGTTATGTGTTGTTGTTCTTGTGCGACGAGAAAGTCCGATTTTGTTGTTCAGAATTGGTACAAAAATGTACAACAAAACGAATTGATTACTTTGTTACTTTGTGATCGTGTCATTTCTTTGTATTCTTCTATAGAACCAAGGTTGTGCGGAAAAACGAAAAGAAAGAGAGAAAATTACTTTAACAAACTTGACATTATCATTATGGAGGCAATAAAAAAAGTTTGTGGACCAGTATCAGTTATGGTCACAAATGTGTTAGGCCATTAAATACTTTTGCATTGAATATAAAAAATCTCACTCCAAACTATTGTACAATTCAAAAGTGGAAGACATCGGAACTGATTTTAGTGCTTTATTAGGATAAGAACACCATACTTTGTTGAGTGAATTAGCATAAACTTAAACCACACTTTGTTGCTCTCCAACTCCAACCATTAGGGTAAAAGTTAGATAAGCGACCAACCAAAACCCTGATTTTTTTGCCGTTTTTCATGTCCCTAACCACTTAGAGCACCTTCAGCAATGAGAGACTACTAATCTCTTTACTATTAATTGAGAAGTACATCTCTTTTTTTGGACCAAAAAACCATCTCTCTTTGTGAAGATAATCTGTTTGGAAACAGGTTTAGTGAAGGTTAATTTAGTAATCTAAAATATCACTTAAATCAAACCAATGTTTGGTTTAATTAAATCAACAATCAATTCCTTTTAGAGTAGATAATACCATAATCAAAGATTTCCATTTTATGCATTCTCTAGATAATACCATAATCTAAGATTTCCGTTTTCAAAGATTTCCGTTTTATACATTCTCTATTAAAAATCTGCAAAAAGAATAATAAAAAACAACTAGCGATAATATCAAATCGAAGCAACTTTGATACTAAATAAAATAAAACAAAAAAACCAAGACTTTTCATTTTTTATTAAACTAGAACCACAAACATATTTTGTTGAAGAGTATATAAGAGTTTGGAGCTATTCAGATTATGGATTAAGTTGATATAACAGTTATA
>OVBC01003260.1:0-11975 GCA_900406465.1 Noccaea caerulescens | reverse complement strand
TTTTGCCTCAAAACCTGCATAATGCTGAACAACTTGGTGTCTTTATCTGGAATGTCTTTCATAGCTATGAGAAAATTTGCATCAGCTGGATCACGATTGTGGAATGCATACTCAAGCACGTCCAATAGCATCCTATTGAGCCTCTCACGTTTCTCAGCCCCTGAAAAAATGGATATCAACGCAAAGCACTTGTCAGGTTTACCGATTTAGTCATGTAAACCAACTTCTATTTCATAAAATATCATTCACGCTTTTTCAATGTTCCCTTAAGCCAAACTATCACATCATTTTTCCTAATCGTTATGCAAAAGCCAAGTTCCTCATTCGATAAACCAACGATGTTGAATCCCTTAGTTTACCTTCTTGTAAGAGCCAGATACCGGCCTTGCGAATCGCCATCCTCTCTTCATCAGTTAATTGGTCACCATAAGCATAGAATTCGACATCACCAATAAAACGTTCATTACTAATAGCTCCGCTGACTTCAAAACAAAAGCGATCCAAATCGCCATCCGGAGGGGCTGGGAAATCCGTGACGTCCCAGAAAACGCGCGTATTCGAATCTGCCAACGCATTTTTACAATTAGGAAACAAATCATCTTCATCTTCGCAGCAAGAGATATATATATATATGTAAATATATATACATCTTCATTACTTACAGTAAGGAGGTTGCCTCTCCGTGTCCGTGTCCGTGCCCGTGTCCATGCTTTCTGCCATCGATTGAGAAATATGAACAAAGGAAATTTTAGGGTTACTTCTGTGCCTGCCGATGAGGATGAGAGGGTATTTTGTTGAGATAAGTTACGGTTCTACCCCTAATAAAACGCATGTGTCATTTAGGCCCACATGATACCATGGGCCATAAATGGGCTTTATAACCTCATCGTAATATCCCTAATATATCCTAAATATATTAAAGGACAAGTATTTTGCTTGATGTGTTAGCTTCTCATTTTTTGGCCAATTTTGAATTATTTAATTAAAGTATTTAAATTATTTCGGATTTACACGCGGATCTTTTTCGGGTCAAGGCTTTTAATTAATTGGGATAAAAGAGAATCAAATTGCAAGGAAACAAATCTGTTATTATTATCTCACTTAATCAATTAAGATTTTCATAGCTGTTAGCTCATAATTTGCAACTATGAATATTCTGAATATTCATTTTGAAAAATGATTTTAGGCTGAAATTAATGACTTACCATGATGATTTTCATGTTCTCCAAAAAAAATATTTGAAAATATCTAACTTATTCGAGAACAACCTACTATTTGATTTTTTTGTGAAACATTTAAAAAAATTTCTAGAACATTTATGTAGTTTATCATTTATTTCCTTTTATATTTCTACTATTTTAAATAACATTTTTCATACAGCAACTGATAAATTGGTGTTAAAGAAACTGTTTGGTATCTAAATAATGAAAAACTTGGAGATTTATGATAAAGCAACTTTATATATCTATGAACAGAAAACTTATATAACATCATTTGCAAGGATTTCAAAGGTACGAAAAAACAATATCTAACATGATCACCAAAAGATAATGAGATATTATAAGTCATTATATTATTCCTTTCTAACTTCATAGCATTAATTTTAAATATATGAAAATATTTCATGGTAAGTTTATTATTTTCTAAATAAATTCCTTTTTGATTATAAAGATTCCCTTAAATAAATCTTAACAATAAATCTGGAACGGAAAATATTAAATTATCATCTAAATTCAAATATTATTAATATTATATTTTTGAAAATTTGATGGTAAATTCGTAGCTAATTCGTAGCCATTAATTTTGAAAATTTTGAAATACTCGAATAATAAATAAATCATAATAATAAATTAATATTGAATTAAAATAATTAAAATGATTTATTGTTTATTAATTTTTAGTTCGTTTGTAAAGATTTTTTAAAGTCTTTCTAATGTGTATTAATAGATTGTATATTTTGATTTAATTGGTTAATTCCATTTAAAGGGTTTAGGGTTTCTAATAGAATTTGTACCATATTTTATATATATATATATATATCTCAGGATAAATCTCAGATCTATGAAAGGGCCTAAACTAATTTTTGAAGGAGATGCAGCCCACGAATAGACCATCTATCTGAAAATTCAAATTAGCCGAAAGCAAGGACTCATATCCATATGGAAAAAGAACTAAAACTTAAAAACACACCTAAATCAATAATCAAATATTCATCATTATTTTAAAAATAAAACTTAAATATTTTTACCAACAAGAAACATTATACTTCTTTGTATACACTAAAAAAATATTACGGACTGATAAGAAAATAAAATAGATATTAATCTTAAAATAATATAAAAGTGACATCTATTGAATAATAAGTTATTTTACCTGCAAAAAATTAAAAGTTAATATAACCCCACGCATTAGGCGTGGGATATCATCTAGTTACAACATAATACACTAACAAAATTAACAACAATATCATTGCTTAGATGTCATTACATTACATATTACATATGATTCATTCTTAAGACAAATATTAATTAAGATAAAAATTACTAAACTAATTACATTATATGCCATTGCATTAGTTTGGTTAAAGAATAATTTATATCAATGATTTATACATATTTCAGCATTTAATTATAAAGCTATTATAATTCTTTCCATATCTTACCAAATATATCAAATTAATTATTTTCTTAAATACTACATTTTTCTCATTTCTTAGTTGGACTAAATTTTATAAGAGTAAATAAATTATCACATTACCCATATATTATATTTTTTTTTACACAAATTATAATTTGAAATTTTTAAAAACAAATATCAATTACTGAAATGATGAAAAAACAAGTATATAATCAAAGTCCCACATTAGAAATGAAGATGTATGATAGTTCATACTTCATAACACTATTATAAAAATAACATAAAAACCCATAAGACTTGAAGCTTAATTTGATAAGCATCCAAATTTATCAGTATATTTGGTTTAATATGGTTTTTTAATAAAACTATATAATTAAACCAAATAAAATTTATATTATTATAAATATTTCACTGTGAAAAAGTTGAAAATATTTATATCAAGATATTAAAATATTTGAAATAGTTTAACTTGGTTAAAAAGTTAAAATATTTGTTTATCAAAAAGTTGAATATGGATTTGCGCCCTGCGGAGTGAAAAGATTGCTAATCACTTACAAAGTTAAAAGATTGCTAATTAGTTTTGCTTAAGTTTCATTGGTTATGATTTTTGTAATCTTTAAAAATAAGTAGAAGTTTTTTATATTTAAATGATAAAAAATATGAGTATGTTATGAAATTTCCACATTGAAAATGAAGTTATATGGTAGTTCAAAAATATATTATAAAAAGAACTAAAATAATAAGAAGTCAAATAAATTTATAAGTATTTTTTTGTTTAATATGATTTTTAATAGAACATTATAATTGCAATTACATTATTAACAAAAAAATATTACTTATCATAAATATTATTAACACATATATAAAATCCAATAAATTAAATCATATTTAATAAAATAGTTTATAAAAATTTTATCCGATGCGCGGGGTTACCACGAGAGTATTATACGCTACTATGCACCAAGCTATAGACTTGATTAGTAAATGAGACACTGCTGCTAGGCTGATAACTTGATGTGATTACATCTCAACTTATACAACTAGATGACCACATGATAATTTGAGTAAAAATAGGCTGCTATGCACCAAGCTATAGACTAGAGTTACCAGTCAACACTCAGACAAATCTTTCTTTCTGGAATGTTATCTGTACGCCACATAAACCTGTGATGGCCTGACTTGATATATGATGCACAGTTTTCGCCACATGAAACTTTTAGATGCCAACCAGAAAATCTCACATGTTACTCGTATTTGCAAGCATTTTCCTCTCGAAAATTTTCTGTTTTCTGAATCATGTAGGACACTGTGGTTCGCTGGTCTGCTGCAAAGGATATAGGTCGTGTAACTTCACTGACTGAAATACCCTATCATCTACAGGCACTCCATTATGATGACCGTAGAGGTCCACACAGTGTTGGATCCCATGTGCGTGATGCAGCTGCCTACGCTTGTTGGGCATTTGGGCGCGCCTATTACAACAAAGAAATGAAAAACGTGCTGGATCAGCTTGCTCAAGATTTATTGATAGTGGGTTCCTTTGATAGAGAGGTGTTAATTCCTTTTTTTGTGAGGGTTTTAACTTTGCTTAAGAGTTTAGAAAAGACACAATATTTGAATTTGGAGTACCGGCTTCTAACCGGAACCGTCTCGGGTAGGATCCGTCCCACAACTTTATTACTATTCAAAGATTAACACAGTTTCTTTTGTGTTACAGGAACAATTTCTAGACAAGAATAAAAGAAGAAGAAGACTTAAAGAAGAACACTCTCTTTTCTCTCTTATTATTTTCTTTCTCTATTGTTTTCCTGCTCTTTGATGTTTGGGATGATATTGAATGAGAGGAGGCGTCCTTGTTATATAGCCAAAGATGTCTTGAATTTTCCTTTTAGCTTCTGGAATTTTTCCTTACTTCCTTGGTTCCTTTTCTTTGTAGAAACCGACATGCATGAGAATAGAAATAACACAGGTGCTGGCAATTACGAATTGGGCTTGCATTGGGCCCATTTATTCACAATCTTCACCTTAGGCCCAATTGTCTCTTTTCCCTTTCTCGATACAAACGATGCATCGACCCCAATCCATTTCTTTCCCTTTCTTCCCCAAAGCTTTCTCATTCATGGCGATTTCCGGTGACCACCTTTGATCCTCGCTGTGATTCCTCCAGCGAATCAAACCGCTTCCGCCGCCGTATCCCTCATCCCTTTGCTCGAGATTATCTCTCTTCCTGGCGAGCAGTATGCAATTTCATTTGCATGTGATTGTCTTCTCCGGTGAGCCAAACAGCTCCGACCAGCTCCGACCAGCTCCGACTAGATCCGACCAGTCGCCGTATCTATCTCTGGTGACTCAAAGCTTGCTCCGCCTGTCACAGAAGCTGAGTCGACCTGAGAAGCTTCTTCCTCGAGAGAAAAAATCTTCGACGAGAGCTCCACCTCTGGCGATTCCTCTGCCGTATTGGCTTCTAGCATCAACCTCCAATGTTGTATCTTCTAGAAACCCCATGTAAGTTTCTTCTTCTCATTTATCAATTTTGATAAATTGATGAGATAGACTTGAGAAGAAAAACGTGAAACTTAAAGTTTCAACTTAAACTTCTGTGCAGATTTTTCGATGACAAGTCGAACCCTCTCTGCTCCTTTGATGATCTTCAGGTAGTAATCTTCTTGAACCGTGATCATCCTCACCTTATTCTTTTTTATGAGAATTCCCAATTCTCAAATCTTCTTTGTTTCCTTTCAGCTACTCCACCTGGAGCTGAAAAAACAATGTCTCGCCTTTATCATCCTCCCAGGTAACTTACTTAGCTCCTTTAAGTTTTTCATTATCACTGAAGTTGATTTCTAAAAACTGACCCGTTTCTTTTTCTGTCTCTGCGAGAATTTGATGCGATTCTGGTGAGAATCTCTGCATCTCTTTAGCTTTCTTCTCTGTTGATTCAAATCGCCTTCACCTCACGCTCAAGCTATTGAGAGATTCGCGACTCTCTCAAGCTTTCTTTCTGATGGTGAAACTCTGCGATTTCGGCCAAACATGCATCGTCCTCCGATGATTTCTCATGTCGCCAATCTTCTTTAAATCTCAGGTACCATAAACTCAGCTCTATTTTGTTATTGTGACGAATTTAGTTTTCCCTTTTCTGAGATTGTATGATTGATGATGAAACTGATGCTTCAATTTCAAAATCCTTTTCAGCTTTCTCTTGCAAACTACGGCCTCCTTCCGACCCTTTCAGCTAGAGATATCTCCTCTTCTGCTATAGCTTTTCTGATTTGCTGAAAACTTGAACTTGATCTCATGAGTTATCTTGCTGCGAAACACTTAAGTTTCGTCTTCTCCATTTGCAGCTTTCATGGTGAGCGATGTGTGCTCTCCCACTGTCCCGATGACTTAGGTAAACCCCCTTAACCTGAATCATCACTTTCTGTCTTGTCTCTTCCAATTTCTTCGAGACTTTGCAAAATCTTAACTTAGATTTCACAATTATTTTCACAGTAGCTCCACCTGAAGCCAACAACTCCTTCTTCGACTTCATATTATCCCAGGTACCTTATTTCTCTTGTTATTTATTCATGACTCTTTGCTGATCCCTTTGATATCATCTTTTTCTTGAGTACTCTTTGATATCCTTTTCCTTTCAGCTGCCTTTGATGAACAATAACTCTTCTCTCCTGCTACTGTAACTTTAGGTAACTCCTTTACCTCTGAGTTTCTTGCTCTCGACTTGTGTTTCCAGATTCAAGATCCACCGAAAAACTAACCTGTTTTTCTCTTGAATCTTTCCACCAACAGCTCCACCTGGAATCAATATTTCCTTATTGCAATTCCAGATGCCTACAGGTAACTCCCTAAACCCATTAATCACTTCTGATTTTTCCCTTATCGACAAAGAACCTGTGAAACTGACTTGTTTCTTGTTCTTCTTCCTGCGAGAGTACCATGTCGATAATGGAGTTACCTGGAGCTGTATCTTGCTTCATATGAGGTTTTGAAGCTCGCTACAAACCTGAAGTTCATGTCAGGTACTGCTTTACTTAGAAAACTTGTTTGATCTTTATTGGCCTGAATCTTAGATAGAACTTCTTCCTTAGATTTATCTCCGAAGATCCCCATTCCCAATATCTTTGAAACCTTTCCAAGTCTTTCATCTCAAGCTCTTTGTTTGAACTCTCTTTTTCAAACAAATGATCATTCTGCCCAGATTCTTCATTGCTCTCCGTAGACTCCATTTCTTCTGAATCTCCATCTTGAGCTGATGAATCATTTTTCTCGAAACCATTACGAGTTGGTCCCTGAACCAGATTCCGACAAAAAGTCACATTCTTTGACTTTTCCTGTCTGATTTCTTTCTCAACTCCAGAATCGTTTTCTTCACTCTTAGCAACCATACCTTGGAGATAATGCAAACCGTCTTTGTATTTTCCTGAGATTGCCTTCTTTCTGCCTTTGTAGAATTGAACCTTAAAGTTTCTTCCTTCATATCTACAACCAGATCTCTCTAACATCCGCAACAAATAAGATTCCTACTCACCTCCGGTATGTATCTAACATCCGTGAGTATTACCTCAGAACCATCTGGATTCTGAATCCGAATCTTTCCCATTCCTTTGATGTTACCATGAGTGTTATTAGCCATCAAAACTCTACCACCATCGAACTCCTTGAAGTCAAACAAGACTTCTTTGTCTGGTGTGCTATGATATGAACAACCTGAGTCCATAACCCATTCCTTCATCGAGTCTTGAGTGCTAACAGTTAACACTATTGGTTGCTTAGGTTCTGCTACAATATTTGCAGATTTTGGAGGTTTCTTTTTTCTTTCTTTCTGGGCATTCCCTTTTCCAGTGATCTTCTGATCACAAATAAAACAACCCGTGTTGTCCTTATCGAATCTTTGCTTTGACTTTGATCTGCCGTTTTTGCTCTTGGACCTGCCTCCCGACTGCTTGTCATTCCCCTTATCAGACCTTTGTTCTGATCTGCCTCTTGACTCAACGTATAACCCTTCACCATCGCCCCTTGAAAGTTTTCCACTTTCTATCAAGTCTCTCTCTTTTGACTTGGCTGCCGTTGTGTCGTCATTAAGACGAAGAGTATCCATGCCATACTTAAGGGTCTCCTTAAGTTGATCATAATTATGAGACAATGAGCTTAATAACAAGATAGATTGAACTTCCTCTGACACCTCTACGCCCAGGTTGCTTAGGTCTGTCACAAGCTTGGGAAAGTCATCAACGTTAGCATCTATACTCTTGGAATCCCTCATCTTGAAGGTATAGAACTTGAGTTGTAAGTATATGCGATTAGGTAGAGAGGTCTCTGTGTACAGCCTGTCTAACATGGTCCACGTACATAGCTGCTGCTGTTTCACAATTGCTAATTTTCCTTAGCACTTGATTTCTCACTTTAACGACAATCAAATCTTTTGCTTTCTCTGATTTTTCAAATTTCAGAGGATCGATACTTGAACTTGATTCTGCTGCTATATCCTTCTGTGGATCCTTCTTAGCAGCATCTGACTCTTCTTTGTTTGCTGCTCCAGCCTTCTTAGCAGCTTCTGTTACTTTGGTCGTTGGTGAATCCCTCAACAACGTCTCATCCATTAAGATGTCCTTCAGCCCTACTACTCCAAAGTGAGCCAGCATGCGAACCTTCCATAGAAAAAAATCACCGGTCCCATCAAATCTGTCCATGTCAATCCTTGTGGTAGTCATCCTTCTAACTCTTTGCAATCAAACCTGGATTGCTCTGATACCAATTGTGAGGGTTTTAACTTTGCTTAAGAGTTTAGAAAAGACACAATATTTGGATTCCGAGGACCGGCTTCTAATCGGAACCGTCTCGGATGGAATCCGTCCCACAACTTTATTACTATTCAAAGACTGAACACATTTTCTTTTGTGTTACAGGAACAATCTCTAGATAAGAATAAAAGAAGAAGAAGACTTAGAAGAACACTCTATTTTCTCTCTTATTATTCTCTCTCTATTGTTCTCTTGCTCTTTGTCTCTTTGATGTTTGGGATGATCTTGAATGGGAGGAGGCGTCCTTGTTAGCCAAAGATGTCCTGAATTTTCCTTTTAGCTTCTGGAATTTTTCCTTAATTCCTTCGTTTCTTTTCTTTGTAGAAATCGACATGCAGGAGAATGGAAATAACACAAGTGCTGGCAATGACGAATTGGGCTTGCATTGGGCCCATTTATTCACATTTTTCTTTTGTTCTCCGTTTCCTCCTTGATTTGAAGAATTGTGTTCTCGTGGATCTCTTCATTGCGTAAAGTTTTTATTTTTTATTGCTTTAGAAGGGCTGCCGCCGCTGCTTTCCAAGAGAATGTTGGAAGGCAAGGAAATTACCCTCATGGTATTGACATAGTGAACATAGCTGACTATTTTTCCCTTGGCATGCGGCCTTGTGACGCCTTATATTAGTAGTTAGATAATTTAGATGACATGAACCAGCTATTTTGTTTACACTGAAACTTAATTTACATGATAGGTATCAATGCTTTCTTCCACTAAACCAGGAGGTTCCTGTATTGCAAGAACATGTCAAGAAGCTAAGAAGCTGCTCACTGATGATCCTTACGTTGTTGAGTCATCCTTAGAAAAATGTGCAGAAGTTGCCCATCCAAAAGAGACCGGTGTTGCCCATCCTAAGGCCACTGTCATGGTGTAGAAGTCTAAAAGATCTCTGAACTAACAAAACCGATGAGACACAATGAAGTTATTAGTAACAGATGTAGGTTTATTTGGTATACAAGTCGATAGCTTCTATCAAGAAAACTCCTAATGGTTTGACCCTGCTTGTGGTTTGGATTCAAACACGGACTCTGAAGACAATGGATTCGGCAGACACGGGGAGATTTTGTAGAAACACGTTATGGTTCTCGTTATAACCAGTTTCTTACCCTCTGTCGCACACGTTTTGTTATGCATATCAATCCCCCAGTTCATTATTGGGGATCATATGTCTATATCTATGTATTCTTCAGAGATTTTATGTTTGTTTGTATGTTGTACGAGTTTCTTTGTTGTGTGGCTATGTAAAGTGAAATCCTGAATGTTTATCAGCATATATAACATTGGTCGTTTATTTAACCAAAGCTTTGTAACCTTTCAAGGTTTCTTACTTTTTAATTATTTGTAAAGTGATAATCTTTCGCATCCAAATCATTTGAATCCCAAATTGTGGGGAACATTGACGCAGGTTTAGTAGAACCTCCTGTTGTGATTAGATCTGTAGTTGGGTTGTTACAATCTTTGGTGGACAGTGACAGACGTAATTAAGGTTGTCAATTTGAGCATGGGAGCTAATTAGGGTCGAAATTTGATTATGTTTCGTTGATAATAATTTGTCTTAGATTATTAACCTATTTGTAATTAGCCATTAATTTTAAGAATTTGGATTGTAGTAGACTAGTAGTGTGTAGTAATAAGCAAGGTTTTGTGACGTTTTGGAAATAAATAAATACACTAGACCGGGAATAGGCTACGAATTTCTCGGCGGTCAACAGCTTACAAACGGCGAAATGTAAAATATCGAAATTGGTGTCTGAATTTCTCTCAAATTACAAGTGGCCACTCTTAAGTCCAGTGTCAACTCAAGGTATTTCAGTCATGTATGAAGGGTATTACAGTCATGTAGTGTAGTTATGAATTTTTCATTTCGATGAAAGAAAAATCAAACTGCGACGCGATAAGTTTCTTCTACCTCAAAGCTCCGTACCCTGCAATTTCCTTTTGCAGCGTTTTGAGTCATACTCGCTGACTTTAACTCGTCGCTGTGGATCGGACGCAGAGCTCCGACGCTATTTCTTCCCTGTTGGTCTGTTCCTTTCGTGGTTCCAGATCTGTCTAAGTTTGAGTCGCTGAGCTCGCCGTGAAATTGGGAATGGCTTCCTCGGAAGGCGATTCCCGATTGAGTCGAGTCGTAACACCAGCTTTAGAGAAGATCATCAAGAACGCGTCGTGGCGGAAACACTCGAAGCTCGCTACCGAATGCAAAGCTGTTATCGAGCGGCTTAATTCTCCCCAGAAATCATCTCCTCCGTCTTCCTCTGCTGATTCCGAGCCTGATTCCTCCGTTCCCGGTCCACTTAACGATGGTGGTTCCGTCGAGTACTCGCTCGCCGATTGTGAACACATCTTCAGCCCTCTGATCAATGTGCACTGGCCTTGCGAAGATCGTCGAAACTTATCGCGCATGGCTACATTCGTGGTGAAGCGGATACTTCCGGTGGAGCAGAGTCCATCCTCCTTTTTAAATTGATCGAGTCCGTTTGTAAATGCCACGATTTTAGGAGACGAATCCATTGAATTACCTGTGCTTAAGACTCTGTTATCTGCAATTAACTCCATGTAGACTGCTTACTCCAGATTGCACGTACTTGCTACGACATTTACTTGGGAAGCAAAAACGTGGTAAATCGGAGAATGGAGGCGGATTCGTCAACGGTCCCAGTTCAGCCGATCGTAGGGAAATTGGTTGTGAGATCGGCAGCTTCAACATCATGCAGCGTTATCGCTCCTAGAAAGAAGTCAATGGATGGAAGAAATCGGGCTGTCTCTAAACTTGTTACTTGCTTACCGAGAGAATCATCTATAGAGAACCACGAAATACCACTGAGGTTTGACCTCTTGTCCTGTCTCTAGCTCAAGCTATGTTAATCTACATTTTCCTGATTCTATATGTCATATTAGTCGACAGAACTTGTGAGACTGAAGCCAGAGCTTCTGCCATGTTTGCTCTCTTGTTTCAGAGAAAGGTAGACCGGTCTGACAATTTTTAATGGTCAGGATCCTGTTCTGGTATGAAGATCCCATTGTCTCCAGAATCTTGAAATATGTGGTGGAGAGGCCTTTCCTTTGTCTAAACAAGGAGCTCTTCGAGAGGGCAGAGTGGCGCGACATCGTGATCTGCTTAGCGCTTCCACCTTCAATGTTTATCAACACTAGAGCCCTCTTACATAAGTGGTTTTTGCTTACGTGAGTTCCAATCCAATCCGTGTCATGAAAATCTACAATAATATACGCATTTAACCTTATGGTGTGTCATCTCTGGCTTTCCATCTATATTGCTTTCTGATGCAATTTCGTTCTTGACACCAGGGGACTTGCTTCGGTCCATGAGTTTCTTGCCGGTTTGATCTCTGCAATAGTTTACATCATTTCAAGACCAGTGTGGTGGGGTATACCAATGGAACTAGCTTCATTGTTGCCATTCTCTGATGCATACTTTCCTTGCCAGTGTAACTGCAAACCTTCAGCCTGACTTGTGTCATGTCTGGTGGCACAGATGTTTTTGGCAAAATGAATAGTTTAAAGCACTCTTAAAACTG
>OVBC01003259.1:0-11977 GCA_900406465.1 Noccaea caerulescens | reverse complement strand
TAAAACGTTCAATTTTGAAACATTGAAGAATTTTTTGTGCGTTTTGTATATGAGAATATAAACTCCGACGTCGGACTCGTTTTCCGTCTAACTGTCGTTAATGCCTAATTAAACGAAACCCAATTTCAAACAATCATTAATAAGTTGAGGAATTAATCGTGCAATCGACAGTTCAGGAATAAAACGTTAAATTTTGAAAAGTTGGGGAATTTTTTGTGCGTTTTCCCTAATTTAGTGCTGGCATTTTTCACGTTTAATGTTAATCGAAAACTATGGTAGTGCATAGTTTCACAAACTTTCTTAATTTATCTAAGTCATATGTTAGTGCATAATTTCACAAAGTGTCTCAACATGTTATAGGTTAATTTCTACAAAACGGATGTGCTCAGAGCTGTCGATTGACTTGTTTTACCTGAAATAAATAAATAAAATTCCAATCCATTATTATAGATTTTTTTATGCATTAGGCTTTCTGAATCCATCTCTTCGGGTCTAGTTGTGTTTTTTAATATGTATATATACAAAAGAATATTTTTCGTGTAAGTATTGTATTTATTCAAATTTCTGAAACTTCCTTTAATTAAAAATGGTTGTATAAATTTGTACTGTTATATAAAGAGAATACATTTTCATTGTCATAAACATGTTATCTAAAAAGGAAAAAAAATATATATTACCTAGTAGAAGTGAAAAAAGAGGTCAGTGGATAAATTTGATGCGAATAATTAATAACCATAAACTAATATAATTATATGAAATCCCATAGACACCTTACCTAACATTACTATTATATACACTTATACCTATTAAAATATACAAACGCCCAAGATTAATGTTCCACTAAAAAGGCTACCTACATAAATTTTTCCTTCATATATCATCACGAACATTAACCCTTTATATTTCTTAATACATTAATATAGAGATTATGAAAAAGTATCGCTAAAAAGTCAGAAATTTTATGTTAAATAAATGAGCTTTTAACGTTTTCTTATGATATTATAGTTACAAGAATTCATAATCCAATCATATAGCTAAGAAAAATTGTTAACTATGCTAATTTTTAGTTGTCTTAATTTGTTGTCTTACTTATCTCAGCTTACTTAGTTTCCATGTTAGATTTGCCTAAGGTTACATCAAAACATCAAATTTACATCAATTTTATTTTTGGTATGAATTTTATCTACGCTACTTTACATCAAATTGATTGATCTACGAAATTTCTTTCAACCATTCTGCTTCCGCTCTATACAAAACAAAAAAATGATGATCCAATAACTTATATATCATGATACTTTTATACGTTAAACACGTACTTTTACCCTCAGAAAAAGTTATGTATTTATTGGTAATATAAACAAAACATTTTTAAAAAATCTATCATATCCGCATGCATTTTGAGTTTCTCCCAGAACAGAATATATTACCAAAAAAGCTCAAGAAATTTTCTTAGTAGGGACAGTTATACCAAATCATGTTGAGCAGAGCTTGTGTGCTAAAATGATTTAATGCTTCGAACGAGTGAAGCTGAAGTTATGAAATTACTTTAGTTCGTAGAGTTTAAAAGTTTACTCATTAAGATGCAAGAAAGTGCGTTTAACACACACACACACACAAACAAAAAAAAACCAAAAAGTTCGTATTGTTTACCAAAAAACACCAAAAAAAGAAGAATTAATTGTGTGTGAATGCAAAAAACCATACATGTGTGTGTGGGTAATAATAAGTTGTAGAAAGTTGCTTCAACAAGAGAGATATAATTCAACACCCACTAGTTAATTTGTTTCTTGGATCCCTTTTTATCTCCTCCAGGTGTTAGGCTTGAATTTTCTTAGTTTCTTATTTTCTTTCTAGGTTTAAATAGTCTTAGAATAATTGTATTGTTTATATTCTTTCCAGCTAATAGCAAAGTTTATAAATTGTTTAGGTTACAGAAGAAACAGAAGTTCTCCTATTCGTAGATAGAAAGTTGCTATAGATCATTCCATTTTCCACACCCACTAGTTCTTTGATCCTTTCCTTTTTTATGCCTGATTAAGAAGTCCCCTTCAGATTTTGCTTAACAAATCTTACAGTCTTTTAATAAACAGAAACTCTTTGTTTACACTTTACATTAAAGTTAAAGGACGCCAATTAGGACCAAAAACCCATATGTCTATACTGAATCACTCACTTATTGAGCATACACAAATTAAACAATAGGCTTTTTCTTTTTCCTAATCACTAAAACTACGAGTGTAATTAGTTATACAAATAAGTTTTTTTCCCTTGTTAGTTGTCACAAGCGAGCCAATAAAAAAAAGGGTTATGTTATTTCGCACACTCTTATTTGAATATATTGCTTGTATCTAATTTTTCCGACACATCATGTTTAAAGTTTATTTCGCGAAATACCACAGTTTATATGAAAAACCAAAAGTACTAACTTTGCAAACCCGAACCAGGAAAAATAGTTATCCAAATATTTAAAAATTCTTAAATCATATCACTATTCATATTTCTTAATTGTAGACCAACCAAGGATTTTCTTGTCGGTAAGAAACAATAACCTAGCTTGCATCTTACGATTATGTTCTCAACTTTTTGTGTATTAAGGATTAAACAAAAAGAAGATCTCCCGTGGATTTTGCATGATACCAGCAAGAAAATATATCAAGAAAACATTACCGACATTTCAATTGCAACCCAAAAATAAAAGTAACAGAATGTCATTTGTTCAATTGTTCAACCGGTGAGCCGGTGACTCTATTTACTATATAAACAGAGTTATAATATTAGAATATAAACTTTAAGTCTTACAGAATTACTATTTGAGACTTTTGCGTCATCAACGGTCAATCTTGTAACTTAAAATAATGAACAAAAAGCTTAGAATTTCCTAGATAAAAAAAGTAGTGTTATTTGAAGTTTCAAACAATTGACGTCATGTTGACTTCGTGAGTTCAAAGAATGTTCGGTTTCCTGGCGGCAAGCCAGAATTGATCAGATAAATCCAAATATCGTCTGAAACAATCAAATACATTTTGAAATTGTGAGAAACATCCAAATTTAAAGTCTCCAACCTATAAAAAGCAATTCTGCTTCTTTCCCTTGTATGCAAGGGACTGAGGGGTAGTTCAAGAAAGGCAGGGGCCAAATAATGCAATCGAGATCATAAGATTACACACACAAAAAGATGTATGCAAAAATAAATAAATTTAAATTGCTTTTAATTTTTTTAATTAACAGTTGAGTGTTCAGTTTTTAAAGAAGGACCGTTATTTTCTCTGGAAACGTTTTGCCAAGCCCATACTCGAGAGTTGAGAGATCAAGAAGAGTTATGGGACAAAGAAGTCAAGAGTGTCTTCATGATTAACTAGGGAAATAAAGTCTAAGAACATACATAAATTAATATTAGCTTATGTCTCCTCTGAATCTCTGATCAACTCGACGCCCCCTGTATTTTTAAACAATTACTCTGTTTCTTCATTCAATTTAGAATACTTTGTAAGAAATTGTAATAAACAAAAATGTAATTTTAGTATATCTGTACTTGTTAAGTGTATTTTTAAACTGCTATCGGTATTTTTGGCTTTGGGCCGGCAATTATTAATATTTGGGCCAAAAACGCTCATTGAGCCCCAAATTCCTTTTTCTCTCTCTCTCTCTCTCTCTCTCTCCGGTTATTCGAAACGTCATGGAGAAGAAGTATCGGTTCTTTTGATTGCGTGTCATCATCGTTTAGGTTTTTTGGTTTTCTTCTCTTCCTAATCGTTCTTGACGGTAACATTTGAGCTTTAGCTGAACACTTTGAATCCCGTAAACGTTCTGGTGTTCTTGTCGTCGTTTTGGGAGTAATCAAATACATCGTCGATCGAATCTGAAAGGTCTTCGAGTTGAAAAGGGGGATTATTCAGTGTTTCCTTATGGACGGACAGGCCCTATCAAATTCAATATCATCATCAGCAACAACAATATCCAACATTCATAAAACAAGCTTAAATATCACATCAGAAAAAACTCTCAAGTCTCTCATAGACATGACATAGCTTCCTACTCTCTTTAACTCTAGTTTGTCTCTCTTGGGCCGTTAGATGAGCCTAAGCCCATATTTTATGTACCGCAATGATCCAGTCTCAGTTCTCTGTTTCTTCTTCTACCTTTTTCAACCTTTCACTGTTTCATCTCCCTTTATCTCGTTGTGGCCTGAGCTTTTTGATCAAAATCCACCCACGCAAGGGACCATATCTCTTTGATTTAAACCGTCGCTCGGAGTTTTCAGAATATCTAGGGTTTTCTGAAAATCTCCGACTTGTTGTTTATCGGTATTCGTTTAGTTTCTGATATAATGCCAGATTGAAGAAAATCGAAATCATCGACCCACTTGGGTGTTTTCGAGGAGCTTCGTTAAAAAGATCCAGACTTGTGTCATCTCTCTCTGTTGTCGATTGCATTTCCCGAGATGGGCATTTCGAGTAGAGAAGACGGCGGCGACGAAGATCCCGGCGGAGCAGACGGTGGTCCATCGAGAAACCGTCGGAATCAATCGCCATTATCGCTTCCGCAGACTCTTAAACATTTCCACAGAGATTTACTCGCCGGCGCGGTGATGGGAGGCGTCGTTCACACGATCGTAGCTCCAATCGAGAGAGCGAAGCTTCTATTGCAGACACAAGAGAGCAACATCGCGATCGTCGGAGAGGAAGGGCACGCGGGGAAGAGAAGGTTTAAAGGAATGCTCGATTTCATCTTCCGCACGGTTAGAGAAGAAGGTGTTTTATCCTTGTGGAGAGGCAACGGAAGCAGCGTGCTTCGCTATTACCCTTCCGTCGCTCTCAATTTCTCTCTCAAGGATCTGTACAGAAGCATTCTCCGAAACAGCAGCTCTGAAGAGAATCACATCTTCTCTGGCGCCTTGGCTAATTTCATGGCCGGCTCTGCAGCTGGATGCACGGCTTTGATTGTGGTTTATCCGCTTGATATCGCGCACACTCGTTTGGCTGCTGACATTGGCAAGCCTGAAGCTCGGCAGTTCAGAGGAATCCATCATTTCTTGTCGACGATTCACAAGAAAGATGGGATTAGAGGAATCTACAGAGGCTTGCCTGCGTCTCTACACGGTGTGATCATTCACCGTGGGTTATACTTTGGTGGTTTCGACACGGTGAAGGAGGTTTTCTCGGAGGATACAAAGCCTGAATTAGCATTGTGGAAGAGATGGGTTTTGGCTCAGGCTGTGACTACTTCCGCTGGTTTAGCTTCTTACCCGTTGGATACGGTTCGTCGACGGATAATGATGCAGTCCGGGATGGAGCATCCGGTGTACCGGAGCACGTTGGATTGTTGGAAGAAGATATATAGGAGTGAAGGGTTTGCTTCTTTTTACCGTGGATCACTTTCGAATATGTTTAGGAGCACTGGTTCGGCTGCAATCTTGGTTTTGTATGATGAAGTGAAGAAGTTCTTGAATTGGGGAGGGGTTTAAGAGGCAATAAGGTAAGCCTTTGTCAATCCAAATTTAGTGTCAGGAGAGGAATGATTTATTCATTTTGATAATTACACCTTAACAAGGAGACTTTTGTAGAGAGAAAGATTTTAGGTGATTAATATTCGTTTTTACCGTATTCGGTTCGCTGGAACAATTAGCATCTTGATTCTTCTCTTCTTGTTATGGATTTTGTGTGTATGAAGAGGAAAAAAAAAAAGAAGGAATCTATGCTGTAAATAAAAGAGATGGTTTATGAGCCCAAGTGATCAAATTTCTCATCAATCTGAGTTTTCATTATGGATAAGATAATAACAAAGGTTCAACGAGATTGTCGAAGAACTATCTTTAGATACAAGAATGTAGTCACTTTGATCCTGTCCAAGATAAAGTAGGAAAGTTTCTCCTTTTAACACACAGATGATGTGAACTTCTACTCGTTGCTGCAAGCTTTATGCTGTTCTTGCCAGTCAGAGAGTATCAAGACAACATCCATACGAGTTTCAGGGGATACAGTAGTAAGATTTTCTTTGTTTATTGATGCAAAGAGATTATGAGGGTCTCTTAATTGAATCCGATTGAATGTTTTCACTTGGGAGTTGCCTCCTATTATGCATTCTAAGTTTACTTACTGCCACCTTTTCCTCTTCTGACAAAACGAAACATTACTCTTGCTCTCTCCTTGTCTTTTTTTTGACCTCTCTGTTTCATTTTGAAGTGGGATGACTTATGATAGACAATGCCTTGAACAAGTGCTGCTCTGAAAAATTCCAGCTTCATGATTTAGGATTCATCCGTCACAATTTAAGTACTTTCAGGTTTCACCAGTCACCAATGTGAATATGCCACAAAGGTTAGACGTATTTCCTACTCTGTGAGTTTCTTATGAATATCTGAAACGAATCACTTCAAAACATCTCTCACCACTCAGCCAAACAACTTTCCTTATGTTTAGAACCGCAAAAAGTCTCGGTGATTTGTGAACGGCAAGTGTCTTACCTAATTGCCCCTAACAGTCAGATGGTTGTTTTATGGTTTTACATTTTTAGTCTTTATTTTCAGTGTCATAAATCATGGAATGTTTCACTTTTTGATAATTTTACAGAAATTGCAATTAGGATACTTTACATAAGTTTTTAAAAACACCTTCTGCGTGTGACTTATGTAGTTGGTGATCCCAGATACTTGGTGAAAGTGAAGATGCTGCCACAGGAACCAATCAAGCCTTGGATATGTTGAAAACTGTTTTGCTGAATCTTGTGCTTATGAAGTTTTTCACTTGCAAAGACCACCAGAGATATTAGCGGAAAAGGATAAGCAAAGCAAAGGGAGTGTTCTGGTTTTGGGATGGAGGAGCATAAGTGTTTACCAAGATCCTCTCACCAAGTCCTTGTCCTCAACAGGAGGATTATTTGGTCTCTGGTTAATATCAATTCAGCTTTGGTATTTAAATCTGTAAACCGGTTTAAATTGTTAAACCGTTTGTTGGTACGTTTGCTTATGTAAGGCTTCTCAGCCATTTGACATCAATCAATCCAAAAAAAAAACAATTAACTCTTTAATCTCTCTTTCTCTCTATCGATCATCATCATCGAATCTCTGTTCTTCGAGGTGATCCTTCACAATCCCGTTACACGATATTCCAGAATCAGTTGAAGAACCAGAGGTTTGGTTCAATCAGATAAGTATAAATGATTTGCCTGATGATTTGCTCGTAAAGTTATTGTCAATCACTCCTCGAGCCAGCTTACCAACATTATCGACAAGCACGTACGGAACCGTATCTCTGCCTTACGATCGTTGGGAGATACAAGTTATGATGAAGCTCTTTCCATTTGTGGTTTGAAGCAAGAAGCTAAATACTTTTCTAATACTTATATAAACACTCTAATCTAACCTGCACTTGATACAATCAAATATGGCATGATTAATGGATTCCTCCGCCAAGCCACATCCTGTACATATAGGGTCTACTGGAATTAATAAGAAATTTTATTTTATTTTTAGATTTTGTTTTAATACCTTCATATTCTCTTCAAATGTTTTTTTTTTCTTCTAAATATTTATATTTCATATGGACAAAATCTTGAATAATAATTGGTTGGCTCTTAAATGAAACTTGCACAAAATCTTAACAATATAAGTATGTAACGCACGGAATATATTTTACATAGATATACAAATAAGATTTGAATAAAATCATAGCATCGCCAACTTCTTATTTTTAGATAAAATCATTGCATCCCCAAATCGGTTAGACCCAAGCAGAGGAGCGTTCTTGGCAGTAGCAGAGAAATCACACAAAAAAAGGGTTAGGAATTTCTCTTGCAATTTATTTTCTGGGAGATCGTAGGAATATGATCATGGCAAAATCTGATTTGATTAGGGTTCTTTGCTTAGTGTTCTTCTGATTACAAAGTTAATATCTTTTCGAGGCAATTTTGATTCCTCTGTGATTTATGTGACTCAATTTCGTTCGATTTTCCAGAAGCAATCACCGTCTCCGTCACCAAAGTAAGGTTTTTTTCAATATGGCAAACATCAGTGACTTGTCTAACGATTTGCTGGTGAAGATCTTGCTATCGATTCCGACTAAAGATATCGTGGGCACGTCTCTTCTCTCCAAACGATGGCGTTCTGTTTGGAAACTGGTGCCGAAGCTCCACTATGACGATTATTCACACAGTGCCACAGCTTCTTCACAGTTTATCGAAAAGTTCTTGCAGCTGAACAATGCTCCGTTTCTAGAAGCTTTACATCTCAATCTCAGGAATGACTATGCACCTAAAGATATTGAAAGATGGGTCAATGTTGGAGTTTCTCGCAGTGTGCGTGATCTCGAGCTTCTTCGTAATGTATATTACTTTAAGCCCATGTCGTTGCCTATGAGCGTGTACACACATGAAACCCTTGTGGTGTTACGTCTCAAACAAGTCTTCATTGAGAATGTTCCTTCAACAACCTCTCTCCGGTGCCTCAAGGATTTGTCTCTTATAAATGTGAACTTCTCAAGCGATGAAACTGTTGATAGGTTTCTGTCTTGTTGCCCTGTTCTTGAAACATTGGATGTACTTCGATGGATCTCTGAAAAGGTGAAGACTTTCGCGATTCGTGCGCCATTGTTGCAGCGGTTAAAGATCAACTCTCCAGTAGGAGGCTATCAAAATGCATGGAAAGATTATGGATTTGTGATCGATGCTCCTTGTTTGAAGTATCTAGAGATTGTCGATCATTTTAGTGAGTTCTGTTCGTTAGTTAATGTGCCTGAGGAGGTGGAAGCGAAACTCCAACTTAGGCATTGTAATTCTGAGAAGCTTCTGGGATCTCTTATCTCAGCTAAGAACCTTGCCTTATGCCTAAAACCACAAATGGTAAAGTCTCTGTTTAGTCTCTGTTTTGTTTTCTTCTGTGATTAAGATTCTTTTGTGATTAGTTACATTTAGTTTCTTAACCACTTTTTGCAGGAGTCGTATACTGAAGCCGACTTTGATCAGCTCGTGTCTCTAGAGCTATGTGTTACTTGCTCCTTAGATTGGTTGAATCTAATCCTCAGACAGTCTCCTAAACTCCGAGCTCTAAGACTGACATTATTTGTAAGTTGTTGTTCCAAACCTAGATGATGTTACTGCAATTTTTGTCTTTGTTAACTGTTTGATTTGATCTCAGAGAGACTCCGGCTGCAATAACTCCAGACATGTCCGTAGTAAGTGGGAGAAACCGAGTTGTGTCCCTGAATGTTTGATGTTGAGTCTCGAATCTGTTGAGTGGGTTTATTACAAAGGAACACAAGAGGAGAAAGATGTGCTGACGTATTTGTTAGAGAATGGAAATTTCATAGAACCGTTGAGTATTAGATTCTCAGTAACCATCGAGACGGAAGACAGAAACAGAACGCAGATGGAGTTAGAGTCCATGCCTAGGAGTTCTAGCAGATGTCAGCTTTCATTCACCTAAGTTTCATCTAATCTCAGAGTTAAATTACTGTTTGATTTTATTTGAATTTGTTTCCAGATCTTCTTACTTCTGTTTTGTTTCAAAGCTTGTAGCTTTACTCAAGATTATTTGACTAATATTGAGAGCTAAGATTTGAGCTGCATTTAATAGATAATGTTTGGTCTTATTTTAACCCCTTTCTTCTCCTATTAAGTTAAGTAATTTCTGAAAGATATGGGACTCGTTTGAAAGATACACAAAAGCTATCAGTTTTGTTACTTGCTAGTCTCAAAACACTAACGATCCACTAACAAGACGATCTTTCTACAGTCTCGTCTGCTACCAAGTACTCAACTTTCAGATTCTCTGTACCATAACACGAGTACTCTGTTCGTTAAAGACTCCAAAACAGAACAGATCAACCACTTTCAGAAGAAAAAAGAAAAGAAAAGAGAATAGCTCATAGAACTAAGCATTGAACTCGTTTAAGGCTTAGATTAACGCAAGAGCAATAAAGTGATTAGATACTACAAACATCAAATCCAAAAACAAGCTGATTTTTTTTCTCTCTGTAAAAACGTTTCTATTTACAGTAGCGATCGGCCTTCTTCTTGACACGATCGTTGAGAGCCTCTGCCACGGAATCGAAGTTTGATTTGGGAATGTAACCGAACTTCTTTGCCTCCACGGGAAATAGGTCGTCGTACTTCTTCTTCTTCGCGGCGTCAATAGAGTAAATATCGTCTCCGGCGGCGGCGGCGGCGGGGGCGGAGGAAGTGGCTGAATCGTCGGGAGCTATCTTTTCGACCTCGGCAGCGTCGAGCTTGTCCTTGTTCTTCTTGTGCTTCTTCTTCTTCTTTTCGATTGACTTCCTTGTAGCTAGATCACCTCCTTTGAACGCTAACCTTCCTCCTTTCACCTTCTCGTATGGATCCGACATTGCTTTGCTATAGCTTAGATTCTCAGCTTCTTCCTCGGATCGATTAGGTTTTCCGAAAATCCCCAATTCTCTCTCTCTTCGGGATTTGATTTCTCCTTGTAAAAGCAAAACAATGGACTTGGGCCTTTGTTATCTAATATTTTGTTACTTTTGGGTATTCGTTCTCTTGACTTGGGCCAATGAGACTTGGGCCTTAAACGAGAATGATGGCAATAGCAAAATATCTGACAAAACTCAATGATATTTATTGTCTATCTTTTGATTCTCCTCCATAGTCCATACTACCAATTTCTGGTAAATTTTTGCACTCCATTTCCAAGAACTTGTAGGGTCCCACTCAATTAGAGCCTGAGAATGAAGCAAAGACTATGAGGTGCATAAGACTTGGGATTACAATATAATTTGAATTTATAGATAGCAAATTTTCTTATGAATATAATGAACTGTCCTAGGGGTTATTGGATTGATGATTTAAGAGGATTTGTTTTTTTTTCCAAATCACCTCTTATTGGATCTAGTATTTATAAAAATCACTAACAATCCAAGGTTATTGAACTAATCATTTGTACAAATTCCTTAAAATCTCCTCTTATTGGAAAATTAGGATTTCACTAATAAAAACTGTTTTGAGGGATTTGTGAGAGATTTTCTAGTTAAAAACAAAAGAATCCAAATACCACCTTATGAGGTGAGATTTTCCAAATCCTCTTAAAACTTCATAGATTTGGATTTATCCAAATAACTCCAAATCATTGATACAATAAGCCCCCCAATGTGTTTCTCAAATATGCCTATTTAAAAAAGAAAAATATCAATACAAAATTATTATTAATTGGAACTAAATCTAAATAAGAAGATCATGTGTCAAGTGTCAAGTAGCAACAAATTATTGTACAACTTTTTAATCACCTTGTATTGTATTTTCCCATATAATATTACCTTCTATACCATATGAATTTAGTTAGATATATATATCTTAGAAATATATTAAATAATTAATTATGTTTGCTGATATTTTTCTTAAAGTAGTTTTATTATGGTGGAAAATTAGCTAACTAACCTATATTATATACATATATTTTAATTTACTACAATTATCACTCTCACATTTTTATCTTTAAGAAATATTGAATTTTGTTAATTAGCCGTATGAACAAAAGAGAAGAGCATCTGGATTATAGACCTAGAGACAGACAGAGGTACGTACGGAAAATGGTTATGCCTTTCTCTAATAATTGACGAATTTCTGGTGACTTTATTGTAAACACCTACCATGTTTTGATCATGATTCTTCTTGTCTTCTTCTCCTTCTGTTTCAAAAGCCTGCGTCTTTTCGAGATAATATTCGCATAAGTTTTTGTCTGGTTCCACAGTGATTTGTAATGAACTGTTCTTAGGTCTCTGAGTGTATTTCCAGAAACAAGAAAACGAAATTTAAGATGAGCAATATCAATGACTTGCCTGACGATTTAATCGTGAAGATATTGTCATCCATTCCGACAAAAGACGTCGTGGCCACGTGTCTTATATCGAAACGTTGGGAATCTCTCTGGACGCATGTGACGAGACTGGAATACGATCAAGAATATCACTACTATTGGGATATTGTAGAGGTTAATGGGCCATGAGGCCTTAATCTC
>OVBC01003258.1:0-11988 GCA_900406465.1 Noccaea caerulescens | reverse complement strand
ATATGAAAACTACAATAGTTAGAACAATAGAATATATATATATATATTTAATACTAGGTGTAGAGACTTTTGTCAAAAAAAAAAATATATATATATATATATATATATTTTTTAATCTCTATCATAAGCCAGTTAAAAATAAAATGCTATTGTAGTTTTTAATAGTTTCAACTATGTATTAGGCAATAATATCCGATGTGAATTGATGGATCTCAAGTAATATATAAGGAACATGAGCCACTCCATTCATTGGTAATTGGTTTTGATTTGAAAGTCCATATAACTTAACATAGTATCAGAGTCCCAATCCACGCAATCCAACCCAATCTGATCCAAAGTTGGTCCAATTATCGATGAGGCTTAAAACTGGTGCTGTCAGATCCAAACTCGTACATATCGAAATTGATGGCCAAAGAGTCATTATCTCGATGAAGCGTATTAGGGAATAATATCTCGTATCAGAAGTTAGATGAGATCTCAAGTAATATATAAGGAACATTGACCACTCCACTCATTGTCAATTGGTTTTGAGTTGGAAGCCCATGTAACTTAACACTATGGTCATTTCCGATTGATTTTAGTGTTAGCATATATGCGGAAACCACTTTGTTCAGGTCGTACAATTGTTCATGCCTCTGATCGATGAAGCATGTTTTGAGCAAAGTTATGTTATAACTTATGTTTGGAATGGTGATGCACGTACGAGTGACTTTTCTTGTTAGCTTGGGGAGATTTCAGATTTTTATTAGGGCGTATAGTTTTCTAGCATTTAGAATCTGTCATTTCCGGTTTTGTGTTTAGTTTATATTGTTTTTAGCTTTCTAAAATCCGAACGGTTTCAAATAGGCCTGAGCATTCGGTTTTTCGGTTCGGATTCAGGTCGGTTTCTTTCGGGTTTCGGGTCTTTCGGTTCTAGAAATTTTAAAACCATTTAGGTATTTTATATTTTTGGGTCAGGTCCGGTTCGGTTTCACCCGGGTCCAGGTCGGTTCTGGTTATCCAAATTTTAGTTATAAAAAATAAAATAAAAATAACAAACTGTTTAATTTAAATAAAATTTTGTTAAATTTAACAAAAAATGTTGAATATTAACAAATATAGATAAATATTTTTAGATTTTTTGAATATTTTAGTTATTTTTATCTAAATATAACTATTATATTAAGTTTATAATTATAATTTTACATATTTTGGTTATTTTAAATTAGGTGCCGGTTTCAAAGGAAAAACACAATTTGGTAGAGCTGTCAATTGGCCGGACTGTCCATGGGCAAGCCCAGTCCACATTAGTACGGATGGGCCACGGTCAAGCCCGTAACACAAAACGGTTCAATTGGGTTAAGACCAATTTTGACCGTGGACAAAATGGGCGAATCCATATAAGTTTGCGGGCAGCCTAAATACTAAATTTTTTAGGGTTTAATAAAATTGGGAAAAAATAGAGAATCCAATTTAATTGCTTTGCTAGATTTTTTTTTTTTTGCGATATCTGATTTCCATCAAACCCGTCTTCTCTTCTTCTTTGCGAAATCCATCAAACCCATCTGCAAATCGCAATCTCTCTCAGGTGTGTGTGCCTCTCTCTCTCTCTCTCTCTGCAAATTTCTTTCCTAACTCGCTCTTCTTATTCTTGTCCGTCTCCTCCTATTGTCCGTCTCCGACCAATCTTAGCCCTTAAGCAAAAGCTTCTCCTCGCGGATTCCGATCCATCATCGATCCCTTCATCGCGCCAATCAAACTCTCTTTAATTGGTATATTTTCCGATCATTACTTTGTTTCCAGATTATTCCAACTGTTTTTTGGTTGCTTTTGCTTCTTCTTCTTCTTCTTTTTCCTCTCTGAATTTCCGGAGGTCTTCTTTTCTGACTTTCTGTGTTAATGATATGCTTGATTTGGTTTCGATGTCCGAGATAATTTTGGTTATGTAGTCTCCGGAATATACGACTTAGTGATTGTAGTGGTTTAACGGAGAGATCTGGAGGTTTATGATTCTGTTTTGTTTGTTTGGAATTATTTTTTGTTTTCCGATTAAGGTTTAATAATCCAGCAGTTGTTGAGAATCTGGAATCACTTTTCGTGGACTTTTGAAACGAACTAATATCAGTTTTGTCCATGAGACAAATTGAATTTGGGGAATCAGACCAATGAAAAGGGTTATGATCGAGGCGAAACTATTTCTCGGATAGAAGTGTATTAGTCTGTTTCATTGTGAAATGTGAAATGTGAAATGTGAAATGTGAAATGTCAAATGTGTATGTATACACGAAGATCCGATCTGGACAAACCGGAGTGGATCATAATTCATACATAGCCAAAAAAAAGTCATAATATGCAAACATGACCCTTATGAAAAATCAGGGTTACTTAAACCAATCAAGCTCGGATTTATATCTTAAAAAATGTTCATGGTTTCACCGTAGAACCGGGTTATGTTGTTTAGAACCCAGATAAAACCGACCGGCGAGCCGATACTTTCTTCAAGGGCCTTGAACCCAAAATTGAGAAGAAAACCCTAACCTTTTTCGACTTCCCTCCTCTTCTCTTTGCTTCTTCTTCTCTGCTCTTAGGTTGTCAAATCAATTCCCGACGAGACCCACGCTCGTTACAAGACAATCCAACATTCGCATAAATCACTCTTCACCCTTTAAGGAATTATCCGTGGGCAATAATGTACGGCGAATCGATGCAGCAGCTCCCACCAATACAGAATCAACACCTGGTTGGCGCCGGCGGCGATCCACACAGGGGCTCACCGATGCAGCCCCCGCCGATGATGCGTCAGCCCTCAGCCTCTTCTTCTAATATCAATCCTGACTACCACCATCCCTCTGGCCCAAATCAATTCGAGCGTAAGTAGTAGTAGTTTTAGCTCAAAGGTATCGTAGACTTAAGCTCTACTATGAAATCTCATGTCTCTGTCTGATGTCGCAGATCATACGGACAGTTATGGGGCCAAACGAATGCGAAAGCATACACAGAGAAGAGCTGTTGATTATACGAGCACCGTTGTGAGATATATTCAGGTAATGTATTCCAATTCTTCGTTAGACCCTTTTTACAGATTGATTATACTTCTCTTGTTATCTGTGAATCTTATTCATTAGATAACATTGTCTTTATGTCATGCATCTGATATGGATATGAGGTTTTACCAACTCTTAGTTTATGTGCAAATAAAAGTACAGAGAGTATTTACTCCATCTATGTTTTTGTTCAGGCTCGAACATGGCAGAGAGACTCAAGGGATAGGACCTCTTTGCAACCAACCCCTGCTGCATCAGTTGATGTTAGATTATTTTCTGGATTTATGCAATTGATCCTTGATCTGAGTATGAGTAATTTACTGATTTAACTTTTATATCAATGTTTCAGATGCTTCCCGCAGTTGCTTATTCAGATAATCCATCCACAAGCTTTGCTGCAAAGTTTGTTCACACATCTCTGAACAAGAAACGGTTTTCAATCAACTGTGTAGTGGTATATCCCTCCAACAGCTGGGTGTATTGTATTCTTCTTTGTTTGCCATGTTTATCTATTGAAGAAAGCGACATCGTTCTCTTTGTTTTATACTAGTTTATCCCTACTTAATGCGATCATTCTTGATTGTCTTTTTTTTGTATTTAGTGGACACCTACAGGAAGACGTCTTATCACAGGCTCCCATAGTGGGGAGTTTACTCTTTGGAATGGGCAGTCTTTCAATTTTGAAATACTTCTTCAGGTTCGCTTATCAGATTGTTTATTATACTTCTGCTTTGATTCCTATATAGCTGTTGCTCCTGATATTTACTGTTGAAAACTGCTGTCAATTTTCAGGCACATGATCAACCTATAAGGTCAATGGTTTGGAGCCACAATGAGAGTTACATGGTCTCTGGCGATGATGGAGGCACAATAAAGTATTCTTTCCTTCCACCCCTTAACTTCTGCCAGGTAATGATGTAAATTAGAAGCTCAGAATTCGATGATTCAATTTTTCCTAATGATACAGGTACTGGCAGAATAACATGAACAATGTAAAAGCCAATAAATCTGCTCACAAGGAATCAGTTCGTGATATAAGGTAAAAAAAAATTGATATATTAAATTGTGTTAAATGCATCTGGCAAGTTTTAACAACTTGTATCAAACAGTTTCTGTAAAACAGATTTGAAATTCTGCTCGTGTTCTGATGATACGACTGTTAAAGTGTGGGATTTTGCCAAGTGCGAAGAAGAACGCTCATTAATTGGTAATGTGATTTGAACAGTTTGGAACTTTTTAGTTGCTTGTTTTTCTATTTTCTACTGGAGATGTGTTTTAAAGCTGTATGTTTTCAGAACTGGGCCCTAATTAAAACTCGATTTGGTGTCATGCCATGTCAAAAATAGTTCGTTTTTGAGGCTCCAAAATGGTGCTGGAAACAAGTTTCCTATCCTTTTGAAGGCCTGCTTTATTGTTTTTTTCTTCTAAATTTGCTATTTCTGAGAGTTATTGAAGTGACCAAAGGGTTCTTTATATTTTGAACTCAGGCAGGCCATGGTTGGGATGTCAAGTGTGTTGACTGGCACCCCACAAAGTCCCTACTAGTTTCTGGTACATCATCTTATAGACTTCTGATTTTGAATAATGCAATAAGAAAGAAACCCTTGTGTACCTGAGAGCTGCTTCTTTCTATTACTCATTAATGGATTATAAACCGTTTTGATCCGTGTTTTCAGGTGGAAAAGACCAGCTTGTCAAGCTCTGGGATGCTAGAACTGGGATAGAGCTTTGTTCACTGTAAGTGGCACAAAACGTAATCTATTCCTATTAATATTTTCAAGTTTAAAGCTTTGACTAATTTGATGGGTGATGGCCTATTCTCAATTCTGCAGTCATGGTCACAAAAACATGGTGCTTAGTGTGAAGTGGAACCAAAATGGCAATTGGCTTTTAACAGCCTCGAAAGATCAAGTAATCAAGGTAAGACTCACCCTTTCTTTAGTGTATATTGATTTGTAAACAATACTTTTTTTTTTATCATGTGCATTATCGAATTGAAAGCATTTTAAATGACATTATGGATGTAATCTGCAGCTGTATGATATAAGGACTATGAAGGAGCTTGAATCCTTTCGTGGACACACGAATGATGTTACATGTAAGCTGTCAAATTCTGAAATGATCATGTCTCCAAACACGTGAAATCAGACAAATTGCATGTATAAAACTACTTTTTTTTGCACATTATCTAGGGCTACGTAATATGAGACTTTTCTTATGATGCCATGGATGATGGTTCTTAATTTTATTTCTTCGGCATTTCTTATTGGCAAGTATATCTAATTAAAAGTTGTCTGACTCTATTTAGCATTGGCGTGGCATCCCTTCCATGAAGAATATTTTGTCAGTGGGAGCTCTGACGGATCCATTTGCCATTGGATTGTGGGGTAGGCAATGTTGTGAAGCAGTTTGCTACCTTATTTTATTGTTCATGCTTCTATAGCTTTAATCACTTATCAGGATTTGTCAAATCATGTTTCTTGTCTACATTTTGGATCCTACTGTACACTTTATTTTGTGGTTTTGTTTGAGGTGTTTCTAATTGAGATACTCTTCTTAAATACCAGGCATGAAAACCCGCAGATTGAAATCCCAAAAGCTCATGAGAACAGTGTTTGGGATCTTGCATGGCATCCTATTGGATATCTTCTTTGCAGGTAGCAATTAAGATGATCTGTTGCTATGGGCTCCTTGCAATTTTAATCAAAGATGTTCTTTGGTTAGCTATGCTCTTGAATAAAATAAAATGCTTTAGATGCTGATTTCCCCCCTTAATATCTGCAGTGGTAGCAATGACAACAGTACCAAGTTTTGGTGCAGAAATAGACCCGGAGATAATCCCCGAGATGTTACTACGCAGAACCAAGGTTTTTTTCTTGGCTATTATTATCTGATATTTTTTAGTAGGCATTGCAATGGAAAGGGTGTGGTAATGCTCTTATCCATATGAATAATTAGTAAGGATGTTGTGATAGCCTTAAATGGTCGGGCCCAGGCAGGGTCAGTCCTATAATGGCTGTTTCGAAAAGCCCTTGATTTTTTAAGGTTCAGGCGTGACCCAGCCCTATGGCACGGCAATGTAAAAAAGAGCAGACTTGACTGCTCCAGCTCAGCTGGTCCTAAATGGGTGAAGATTTCTACTGGCTTTAGAAATCAGACCCAGTACTTGTGGCCCTCCAGAACATCTCTGCCATTAGTATCTCATCTACTATCCTAAAGCTCGCATTGCTAGAACCTAGTGTTTTTTTTTATTAAGTTGTGTATTAAGGAATTGAGCTATGATACTAATTAGTGTAATTTTGTATCAGGCTATAATGAACAAGGTTTTGGCAATCGCCTGCCTGATAATTTCCAGTCATCTGAGGCGATGCCAGCATTTGTTCCTGGGCTGACACGGAATGAGGGGACCATCCCAGGAATAGGAATAGCAATGCCATTTGATGCATCGTCTCAAGGGGAACACAAACAGCCTCTTCCATTGGGGCCTCCTCCGCTGCCACCTGGTCCCCACCCATCGCTGATTGGAAGTAGCCAGCAGCAAGGGTACCAGCAACAGCACCACCAAGGTCGTCCCCAGCAAATGCCTCCAATGGCCAATATGCCTCATCATCTTCAGCTACCACAATCGTCTCATATGCCATTGCACCCTCATCCTCATCATCCCCGGCCTATGCAAATGCCTCCTCAAGGCCACATGCCGCCCTCCTCAATGCCTATGTCTCATCAGATGCCCGGATCAATGGTATGTCTTGTAATTCGATCCCTCTTTGTTTTATTTCCTCAGTGTGCACATACTATTTTGGGAGACGAGAAGTAGATATTAACGCTCGGTTGTTGTTGGAGCAGGGAATGCAAGGGGGTATGAATCCGCAAAGTCATTATATGGGTGCTCCTTCGGGAGTATATCAAGGACCACCAAGCAGTGGTGGACCCCAAATGTATTCCCAAGGACGTGGCTTCAACCGTCCACAAATGATGCCTGGCTTCAACAACCCTTTCCAGCAGCAGCAGCCGCAGCCGCCTTTACCTGCAGGTCCTCCGCCGAACACCAATCAGTCACATCAGTAGACCACCTTTTGTAATAGTACATAGATTCTGTTTGTATACTTTGGCCAATTCTTTCAAATGATGCTTTAGCTGAACAAGTTACTGTTCGGAAGTTTTAGTGGACATGTCAGATACTCTAGTTTGGTCTCGTTAACAAACTTCTCAAGAACAAATTCTCTTGTCTCCGAGTTTTTTTTACCTTAAATAAAGACTTGATGTTTTCTATTTTGATGCCAGATTCGTATTTTTATTTTTTATTGAAAATTACTCCATAAGTGTTCATGTACGCTAATTATTTATTTTGACAAAGTACAATTGTAGTTGAATCAAGTTGATCTAGCTAGTTCTAAGAAGAATGCTTTTGTTTTGGTAAAATTTCCCGTGATGAAAAATTCAGTAGATTTCTTTCTTGTATAAAAAAAAAAAAAACGAGATAACGTTAGATTACATATTCTGTTTCTTCCCCACCCTAAGACACACCACCACTATTACGTTGCACCAAATGTATAACGTAATTAGTCAGAGAAATAAAACCATTCAAAATTTGACGAAACTAATCCTGATTTGGAGATCTTGCTTTGGAGGAATCTTGCCGTTTCTTGACAAAAAGCCTGCTAATATCCTCTGTGGCAACATTGCTCCTGCAGATATATAATCTCAAGTTATGCCACCAATTCATAAGTGTTTTTGAACAAGATATTGAGTCTAATAGGAACTAGTTCTCATCAAGGTGCCCGGAATGTCAACAACTCGATATTGTATCATGCGCAAAATTCCCTTTCAGCGTGCACATATATATTGAGAAACAGAGATCACATGAACTAACCTTCCCTTGAGCTGAGGAGGCACAAGCACATTACCAAAAGTTTCTGGAACATTCTTGGAATGAGGAAAGTTTCCTCTTGGTAGCTTGGGACGGCGAGGAAGAGAAGAATGATTCCCATTGAACTCTCTTTTCCGTAATGCACTCTCGGCCATTGCAGCTGCAACAACGGAAGCATGGTCACCCCCACCACTCACCTGTGTGGTCGTTGGTGACTCCAGAAGAAACAAAGCATCTGGTAGCTGAGGAAGTTCATCACTCTCTTCCTTGTCATTCAAACATCTCCTACAAAGCACAAAGGCTCACTTAAGCAACTTGGTCTATAATTCCCAAACTTCACACAACAATGCATATCAGAACTGAGTGAGATCGGAATCAAAATTTAAAAACTGGCAACCTAGAAAAATTAATAATATTCTTCTACACAAAAACATCTACAACTAACTATAAGAAAAACGATGGGAAACAAATACTCTGCTTCACCATACACCCAGTTGGTGAGAAACTAAGCTATATGAATCGATTTTCCACAGCTCTTTTGAGATCAGTTCCAGAAACTCTACATACATAATCTACAAAGCTTTAATTGCAAATAGAAAGGAAACAGGAAACAGATTAATCATCGAAAATCCACGACTGGGAAACCCTAAAACTACTCACTGTGTATTTCGAGGAAGAGATTGAGTTAGAGAGGGTTTTTGTTGCGGCTGCGGCTGTGGCAGTGGTTCCTTCTTCTCGGCGGGTAAGATATCGTCGTCGGATGAAGAATCGTCGTAATCTACCAGTGACATATCTTCTCCCTCCTTTGCGATTTCTTCCTTCTAAAAACGATGTCGCTTAAGCCCTGCTGCCTTCACACGCTGGTCTATAACTATAATGCAAACAAGAGGTCCTAAATCGTAAATCCACCAGATACTGTCTGTACTGTATATGCTATAAAATCATATTTGTGCTTAGATCAGATTATAAATGAAAATAATTTTTGGAGAAAAAGAAGATTGAACAGACCTATGTTTATTGTCTTGTACACTTAACCAAATATGTTTTTTTTTTTTTATATATATATTAACCAAATGAAATTGAGTTTGAAACAAACAAGTGTGTAAACAAAAAAAGAAAGAAGATTTGATACACATGTTGAGTGTGACAATCCAACAAGAAACATTGGGAAACGTATGTAAGTATATACAGAGCAACAAAATCCACTCATCTCAAACTGCTCTGCTTGTTCCAGCTAGGTAGAGACCGTTCCGAATTAATGCTGAGATCGTTCAACAGAGTACCATTGCAAGACTTCAAAGGACCAATGTGAAATCCCTTTAACCCTGGAGACCGTTGCTGGTAAGCACTAGGCCTAGTACTATTCCCAATCCTGACTTTGCTCGGTGCTTCACTCATAACCGAAGTCGTCAAACATAACTTGTTCTTATACGGCGAGTAACTCTCTGACTGCGTGTCGAAACTTCTCGGTCTTATCCTCGGAGAGCTCAAAGATCTCGACTTTGCCTTTGCAGACTCTGTTGCAACCATATAAGTTGGCGTAGTGACACTGACCGTCCCAGGGTTTTGTTGTTCCTCTTCACCTATTGAAACTTGTCTTCTATGACTAGTATTCACCAATCTTCTTGGCGATGAGTTTCTTGGAGTTTTATTCAAAGTTTCTTCTTTAGGTTTTGCTTTTAAAGACAAGTCAAGATCTTCGAGCTCTTTGCTCTTGGTTCGTTGTGTATCTACCCATTCGTCTAGCCAGTACTTCCATTTCGTGTTACTCCGTTTCTGGTATGACTCTGCAGATTTCTGACAAAGGACACAGTTTTTTCAGGTCATTATGATACTTGCAATGACAAACCAAGTGTATAGAATCGAGTACCCGGTGAGTGACTGCATATTCTTTGATCCGTTCTCTTCTTAACGAAGCTTCTTTCTTGCTCATGAAAACAGCTTGTGCCTCTTCCTTTGTTAGCAGACTATCGTCCCATCTCTTTTGACCGTTTGTCTCCACCTGAACGAATAATATGTTCCTTAGTCCTTACATACTAGTAAAAGTTCAAAAGAGTTATATATAAATCAGAATATGTTGTAGTACCTTGAGTATGTTCTCGGTGAATATCTGAAACTTATTGCTGTCTTGATCATAATCTCTGTGAGGACCTCTGGGAATTTGTGTTCTCTTACCACAGACCTGTGACTGAATGTTCACAACAGATTGCAAGCATTTTAGTGTGGTCATTGCTTGGCGTCTCACGGCACGACCTCTGATATATGCTTGGAGCTTCACTATTCCTTTCAACGCACGTAGAGCTTTCCTTGCCTGCAATGAAGTTAAAAAAAACTATAGTTCCCTGACTAAGACAAGAATTTCATGAAAATGAGGCTTTCTTTTCAGGAATCTTACAAGATGACCACGAAAGGCTGTCTGAATCCGAGTAGCAGCAACAACTTCTTCCTCTCTATTTAGAAACATTTGATATTGGACTACCAGATCACAAGTTTCTGGTGATGTTGAACCTTCTAAATTTTCTATGGAACCTAACTGTTGATGACTACAAGATACTTGGCTGACCTCACCCACATCTGACAACACACTTTCCTCTTTCTGTTCCTCGTGCGATTCGTTTCTTGTGGCTTGCTCTCGTGGTGCTGTAATGGAAGGTAATCTTTTCTTAACCTTAAGCTTCCAAAATGTCCATCTTCTTCTCTTCTCTTTCTGCAGAGATGCATAAAAAGAATTAAACAAGAAGCAGAAACCATCACCAGCTCAAGAATGAGAGAGACACTTTTCTTTCTTTCTTTTAATTCACCTTTTCTGAGTGACCTTCTGAAATAAAAATCCTTTTCAATATAGTGAACAAGCCCTTCTTCTTTGCCATCGTTGCACAATCATCACCTGTATGTTCTCTGGGAATTCTCCAACAATCAGTCAACCAAATCTGAGCTACTAATTATTCAAACAATGACCAATCATATCATATCAAATCAATTCACAACGGATACATATTCCCTGAAAATCTAAAAAATACAAATCTATCAGTACCATTTTCCTTAAAACCCCAGATTTGACACATCACACTCCAGATCAATACTCTACAATAATAGTTTGATTCTAGGGAAAAACAAAAGCCGCAAAATATTTCCTGAAAAGGGTGATAAAGATCTCCCTAGAGAATTGGATCACACAAGCCACCAAAACCGAAACAAAAGTACTTAAATTAAAAGAAAAATAAGGCACAATGAAATGAAGGTACATCACAAAAAAATGAAGCCTGTGTCCAAGATTTGAAACAAAACATAAGAAAGAAAGAAAACAAAAAAACTTACTTGGTGGTGGGTGGTGTAAGAGGTTTTCACAAAAAAAGTTTGCTAAGTTGAATGAATATGCGGAATATCAACAGAAACAAGATTGAAGATTCAGACAAGAGGCTTTGTTCAACAGCGAAGACGACTGTTCATCAAATTATATGTATGTGAACAAGAGAGATGGTTGTTCTCTTTCTCCACTGTGCCGACAAGTTAACGTGCCACTTCATTTCCACTCCTAAATTATTCTTTTACCCCTCAAATCCTCCATACTCCTAAGTTTTATCCCATTTCTTATAAAAGTTGATTTTGTTCTTATACTATACAATATTAAGGTTATAATGGCGTGAATAATATGTTTAAGATCTGCATTGCTATCGATTTGTCTTTAAATGTCACTCACAAGTTCTATTTAAATATCCTCAGACAGATCCCAACTCATAAATGCTTTATATAAAGGGAGTATAAATAAATGTCAAGATGAGATAGTGACTGACCACCAGCTCTAAGGAGAGCTACATCAGTTTTAAGCACTTAACACACACAGAAATAAAAAAAATTAACTTAACTTTGCTAAAAGTGAATATGATGTATAAACAAAATCAAGACCATAATGTTTCCTAATTAAGTAATCTTGCTTTTGTGTCTTTCAGTACTGCTATATAAGTCAACTTTAAAGACTTATTTACAAGAAAATTAGGTATATATGATAATGAAACCAATAGGTCAAACAAAACAAACTCTTCGTGTGGGTGCGGAATAGGCTGGGTTCTACGAGATGAGAAAGGAAATGTGTTA
>OVBC01003257.1:0-12002 GCA_900406465.1 Noccaea caerulescens | reverse complement strand
GAGGACAAGAGGTCTCATTTTTTGGGGTATATTCACAATTCCCCCTATAAATAAAGACTAAAATTACTTAAAATCTCTCACATGCATACACAAATTGAGAAAACACGACACTCTCATGAAATATGCATATTTTTTAGAAGTACATTAAACTTTTTTTTTTTAAGTTTAATTTTTCTTTTTTATGTTTTGCTCATATTTTGCTTATGTTATACTTATTTTGTTAATTTTTTGAAAAAGTATATTTCAAAAATATCATTTCTTCTGTTCAGGGCCCGGCCTGAAATTTATGTGGCCTCATTCCAAAGTTTAAATCTATACCATAAAATTGGGTTTTTTTTTCATTTTTTTCTAAGCTAATTTTTTTTAAAAAAAATAAATGGGCCCTAAAATTGTTAAGAAAATAAGCTGAGGCCCCATCCAAAAGAATTATTGGAATTGGCTCAGGCCCGGCCCTGCTTCTGTTGGCAAAAAATTATGAGTGTATAATATCATTTTCAAGAATTGAATTATATTCTACACTCATAATACTCAAGAACGATATTATCAATTTCAAGAATATATACACTCATAATTTTCAGTATGAGAAATTAAATAAAAATGCGCTCATAAATATGAATTGTTACTAACAAATTTTCATGAACATAGACCCACCTTTGTGAAGATATGGAAAGAGGGATTGGTTGGGAAATTCTCAATATACCCACACTTAACATCTCTTACGAGTTGCTTTGGGTGGTTTATATATGGAATTCCGCCAATTTGTCTTGATAGTGTCGCCCTAATGATTGTAAACGGCATAGGGATTGCAATCAAAATTGCATTCCTTACCATTTTCATGATCTTTAGCGATTGTAAATGGTGATTGATAATAACCGCCGTTGTTGTGACCCAGTTAGCTTTTGTGGCTATGGTCACAACATTGACCGTCACTTTAATTGGTTTAGTCGGTCTACGCATACTGGTGAGTATCATGACATACTTCGATTTGCTTCTTGAGAGTAACATTTTTTTTTCTTGATAAATAATTATATATATTTTTGGTAAATTGTACCTAACATTAAATATAATTTTTATATATATACAGAAAACAGTCATCAAAGCAAAAATATTTTGTATATCATTTTTATTATGTTTTGCTAATAATTTGTCGTCTAAATTATGCTTATTTTTGATAGTTTTCATTTTCTTATTTTTTAATTTATATTTGCATGTTTTATGTGCAATATCATCATGTTTATCTGTTATTGTAAATGTACTTTGTTCTCTTTTCTTTTTTTAAGAATAAGTAAAAAATTATAAAGTTAGGCATATGTTTTATGTGCATATGTTTATTTTATTTTTAATGATATTATTAATAATTTTTAATTAACTTGCATATCGTCAATGGGATCTGCATTGTACTGTCGCTTATATTGCTTGTACTGTACGGCGTATTCTACAAATCGACTTGCGTGATCATAGCAGCTAGGAGCAGTCCAGCTCAAGACCTAAAGTTATTGAAGTGGTTTAAGATTTTTTATGTTTTGCTCATATTTCGCTTATGTTATGCTTATTTTTGTTAATTTTTTGAAAAAAGTAAATTTCAAAAATATTATTTCATTTGTTGGCAAAATTATGAGTGTATAATATTATTTTCAAGAAATTAAATGATAGTACACTCATAACACTCACGAACGATATTATCAATTTCAAGAATATATACACTCATAATTTTAGAAATTAAATAAAAATACACTCACAAATATAAATTGTTACTAATAAATTTTCATGAACATAGGCCCACCTTTGTGAAGATATGGAAAGAGGGATCGGTTGGAGAATTCCCAATATATCCACACTTAACATTTCTTATGAGTTGCTTTGTGTGGTGTATATATGGAATTCCGCCAATTCGTCGTGATAGTGTTGCTGCCCTAATAATCGTAAACGGCATAAACATTGCATCTCTAATCGTTTTCACGATATTAAGTGATTGTAAACGGCGGTTAATAATAACTGTCGTTGTTGTGACCCATTTAATTTTTGTGGTTACGGTCACAACACTAATCGTCATTGTAGTTGGTTCAATCGGTCTACGCATATTGGTGATTGGCAACATATGTTGCATTGCCAATATCATGACATACATCGATCCGCTACTTGATATGGTAACATTTTTTCTACAAATCTTGGGGGGGTTATTGGAAGTAGAATTTGTGTGGATTTGAAAGATTTTGAAAGTCAAGAGAATTGTTAAATTTACAAAGAGTTTTTGTTAGATTTGAAAAGAGTATGTAAATTTAGAAAATTAATCAAAATATTTTATTCTAAGGGATTTTGAAAATCTAAGGGTTATTGATAGTAGTTTGAAAGTTTTGTTTCATGAGTTAATTTGTTTAAAATCCATCTCCCAATAACAAAGATTTTAATGGATTCATGAAATCATTAAAACACAAACTTTTTAAATAACAATGGATTCTGTATGGAATTTAAAAATCATCAAACCAATAACAATGGGTTTTAGTAAGATTATCAGAATTCATAAACCAATAACAACAGATTCTTAAAATTTTAAAAATTCTTTGAAATCCATCTCCCAATAACCCCCTATAATTGAAGACGCAGTTATCGGCTACCAGCTTCCTGAGTCATGTCACTTCTTACATGTTCAAAAGCAAAAAAAATATCAGGTACTCAACAAAATTCTCATGTTCGGAATAAAACAATTAGAGTTAGGTTCGGACGTTAAGTCAATTGGAATATGTATTAACCAATTAGTTTTTGAATATTGAGAAGGGTACATAGAGTCATGTCTTGATTAGTGTACTTGCTAAGTTATGGATGTTTTGATTAATAAAGAGCTAATTCTTTGTTTTCCATACTATTAAAATACATTGATTGAAAATAATAATCCAATAGCACCCTGCTAATAAACCAGGTTTATCTCAAATAGAATCTTCAACAATGCCCATGTGGGTAGAGCTAGCCGAGGGGTAATACTGTCTTTTCATACCAATTTTGAAGTGTAAAAAACCCAACTTCTTGGTGAAGCAGCATCATAACAAAAAAATACCAATTGGGTCAAAAATCAAAATCACACTTTCCCTTGAAAACAAAAACAGAAATCATCAGAGTTTCGTGTTTCCCCTTTTTTGGGTTCAAAATTCGTCTTCAACCTCTCTTCTTCAATCAGGTATTACACGTCCTCGATCTTCTGCTTTGCCGGTTTCTCCTAATTCACCGAAGGTTCTCGTCTCTCAATTCCGACTACAGATATTCTATTTTTGCTCAACGCTTTTTGTATTCTGGTTAGGTTTTCAATTTGGTTTTTGGTGTTCTCTTTGCCTACTTCAGTAAATTCGATGCTGTGGATGTTATCTGAGCTCATATAAGCTCCAGAAATGGGGGAATTAAGAGTTTGTATGCAGAACTTGAACCATTTTTTTCTGTGAAGTTGGATTGTTAAATTCGGCGTCGAACTGATAGAATTAGGGTAATGCATGATCCTCAGTGAAGAATAAGGATTTCGAGTTGCTATGTTTTCTTTCTCGTAATGAGAACTCTGGATTAGATCTGTGATAAGATTAAGCATAAGACAGTGACTGAGACATGTCATTTTGGGAGGTTAAGTGTTCATGGCATGCTAAGATTGCTTCATATCAGATCATTGCTCAGATGAGAACTCTATTAATCAATAGTAACCAGCAGCTTCATTTGAATGCAGGATCTTTTTGCTAAGCTTGTTTTTTTTTATCCAAAGTTCAGATTCATGGGTGATGGTACTCCTAGGAAACTAAACATATTGCCTGATCACTTTAGTGTTCCTAGTCCCACCACGGAAGCTGCTCAAGACGATTCTCCATCATCTTCCCAGTCAAGAGACGATATTTCTCTGAGGTAACTTGTTAACACATGGAAAAATGCTAGAAAGCGGAATCTTTTGAGTTAACATTGATGGGTTTTTGGTGCTTTTGTTTAGAATAGGTCTCAATCTCATAGCCAGTCACGGACTCGCAGGAAACTGAGAAAAGCAGCACTTATGTTGAATTTGTTCACTCTGCGCCGTCTGCCTTGGGTCTCAGATGGTCAAGAGAAGGTCCCATTCTCACACCTTTCTTCTTTATTCTTGATTCACTGTATCGAGTTTAGAGATGTTTTGCACCTGATAACCCAGCACTCTCTCCCTTATTGGCAGGTAGAGCTAACAGCAGCGGAGTTAGAATCACTAAAATCAGAACTTTCTGAGTTAGAAGAAAGAGAATCTTACCTCAAAGCTCAGTAAGTTATATGCTCAGTTTGTTCCATACTCATATCAAAGCTGCAGATCTTAATTTTTCTTTGTCTACTCTTACATAGGTTGGAACATGTGGATGAAGTCTTGCGCTCTGCCCGTTTGTCCGGTTATTTGTTTATCCGAAGCGTAAGCTCTTACTCTGAAACTACTTATCATTTTTGATCCACAAGACTCACAGAACTTATAAATTTTCCCCTTTTTATATGTTTAACTTCAGCGTTGGGCAGCTCTTCCGGGTGAACCACCTCCGCTAGACGACGCAGAAGTAGACGACTGGCTTCCTCGGTTTGTTGTCCTTCAAGGCGCTTGTCTCTTCTTCTATTTGTTATCAACAGGTAACTTAAGTTTCAACTTTTACAATCTTGCCTTAAGTGTGTATATTCCTTCCTCTTGTAATGTTTCTTGAAACTCCCTGTTTCAGACTTAAGCCCTCAAGATTCGACATTGGTAGCGGATATTGTTGAAGTTGGTTCGTTGCCAAGCTACACGAGAGAATTCGATGAAACTCATCATTGCTTTTACATCTTAACCCGTCAAGGTCTTAGATTTGAGTGCTCAAGCACTTCTAAAACACAGGTTAGCCATATAGAGATATTCATCTTAACAGATATGTTCGCTGTTGAGAGATCCCTGCGTTGACCTTGCCCGTTTTTCCTGATTCCAGGTGGATTCTTGGTTGTCGGTATTGCACATTGATTGCAGGTCTGAACCAGAAGAAGAAAGAGTAGCAAATGGATCAAGCCAAAGCGACACAGTTAATTGAAGATTTGTTGTTCACTGCTCTGTATAGTTTTCATTTCTATGTATATAAAATGCTTCTTTGAGATTTAGTAGAATTCTAATCATTGAAAAGTTCTTTTGCTAAAACATCGTATGTTGCTTTGTTATGAAGTTAGTTGGTGAATTGAATTGATTTTTGCACAAGAAGAACTTCGAAGCTTTGATTTTAGCACAAGAAGAACTTCGAAGGTTTGGACAAAGAAAAGGAAAAAGTAAAGGGAACAAAAAGCGCAACTCATCGTGTCGTCTTGGGGTTTTGGGCAACCACATCGTGTCGTATTTATTGGTGTCGTAAAATCCTCAAAATTCTTAAATCATTGATAGATAAGGTAGATATTAATAAAGGTAGAAAAAAAAGGTAGATATTAACTTAGTCAACCTAAAAATATTTAGTATGAATAATGAGCATAATATATATAGTCAATATTTAATTCAATAAGGAAATAAATTCATTGATAGATAAAGGTAGATAGTTAACTTGATAACATAAGAAAAATAATTGATTTCCCATATAAAGCATATAACGAATGGATATATAAAGGAGATTGTCGATAGTCAGAAGAAAGAAAAAAAAGTTGAATTAGTTAAGATGTTGAAATATTGTATCATTTGTCTCGCTATCCTTGACGTTAATTACTCTGGCATTTGCGTCAGTTGAAATGCCTCGCTATCCTCCATGTTTCTCTGGCGGTTGCAAGACTCCAGAGTGTTGTGGTCTCCTTCAGGGTACGTATTACTTCCATTCTCATTTATAGTATTTTTTTGTTATTCATCATCACTACTAATTTAAAACCAATTAATATTCCAGGACGATATAAGTTTACGTGGCCAGAACTGGTTGGAAAGAAGGGAGAAATGGCCAAAATGACGATTGAAAGAGAAAATCCAAAGGTGACAGGGGATATCCTTACACCAAATGCCAAACGGACTTTTGACTTTTGCTGCAACAGGGTCTTGATCTATGTAAATTCCAGCGGAATTGTTTCTAGCATTCCTCTCACTCCTATGATCTTTTTCATACCTATTACCTCTATATGTTTTCCATTATCAACAATAAAACTAAGAAAAAAAACCATTTAAACTATGAAATTCACTATATATAACTTCTTCGTTTCTTAACTATTTTTGTTATATCTAGGACAAGAATATGTTGAAACAAGGAGATCAAAGGCTGAGTAGTGAAACCGAAAACATCCTTGTTCTTATTCATTGCAATGGCTTTATATAGCCTTGATTACATAGCTAGTGCCTCCTACATTCTCGGAGGTCTTTTACAACTGGAAACAAAACAACTAACACATGATCTCAACTAAGATCCTACAACTTAGGGAACTCAAACTAACGTTTCGACTAAGTCTAAATGAACAAGTCTCAAATAAACCAACATATCCTTCCCTAAACTGATACTCACATGAATATCAGTTTACTTAGGAACTTCTACGAGCCCAAGCATATCCTTCATCTTCCTGAACGTGTCCAGCTTCAGCGGTTTGGTCATGATGTCAGCTACTTGATCTTGTGTTCCGCAGTGAATTAGCTTGACTTTCCCTTCTTTGGCCAAATCCCTTAAGTAATGAAAACGCACCTCAATGTGTTTGCTTCGTCCGTGATGTACTGGGTTCCTTGACAATTGTATCGCAGAGTTGTTGTCACACTTGATCACCATACAATCTTCATATTCTTCTCCAATTTCATTGAGAATCCTCATCATCCAAACTCCTTGAGTAGCGCATGAAACTGCAGCAATGTACTCTGCTTCCGTTGTTGACAATGCAACAATTGGCTGTTTCTTTGAGCTCCAAGAAACAGCTCCTCCCGCCATTAAGAACACAAAACCTGAGGTACTTCTCCGATCATCGAGATCACCAGCATAATCACTGTCTGTAAAGGCTTGAAACTCTCTCTCCGTTTCACGCTTATACATTATACCAAGTTCCAGAGTTTGCTTGACATACCTCAAGACCCTTTTCACTACAGCGAAGTGTGCCTCCGTTGGGTTCTCCATGTAACGACTAGCAAGACCAACCACAAAAGCCAAGTCTGGTCGGGTCACCGTAAGATACATCAAGCTTCCGATCATCTGTTTGTAGTGTGTTGTATCACCGATGGCGCCACCTCCTTGCTTAGAGAGTTTGACCCCTGGAACAATTGGATTGTGGACTCCGTTGCTTGATTCCATACCAAACCTCTCAAGCACTTCTCTAGCAAACTTCCGTTGACATATGAAGATCCCATCATCTCTCTGGATTACCTCTACTCCAAGGAAGTATCTCATCTTCCCAAGATCAGTCATGTCAAAAGTCCTCTTCATTGACTTCTTAAACTCATTCATCAGATTTTCACAGCTCCCAGTAAAGATCAGATCATCGACATATAAGCTTACAATGAGAATCTGACCTTGTTCTGTTTTCACAAACAGGGTATGTTCGAAGTCACACCTCACAAAACCTTCCTTGCTGAAGTAGCTCTCAATCTTACTGAACCAAGCCCTTGGTGCTTGTTTTAAGCCATACAAGGCTTTCTTCAATCTGTAGGCCTTTCCTTCACTCCCCACTTGCTCAAAACCTTGAGGCTGATCCACATATACCAACTCATGTAATTCTCCATGTAAGAAAGCACTCTTTACATCGAGTTGATATATTGTCCAGTTTCTTTGAGCTGCTGTGGCAATGATCATCCGAATGGTGTCCCACCTGGCCACGGGAGCAAAGACTTCACTGTAATCAACTCTATACCTCTGCGCATACCCCTTGGCAACTAATCTGGCTTTGAATTTGTCTACCTCCCCATTTTCATTGTATTTGGTTTTATAAACCCACTTGACTCCAATGGTTTTCATTCCCACAGGTACATTAGTCAGCTCCCATGTCTCATTCCTCTCGATGGAATCCATTTCTGCTTCCATTGCCCTTCTCCATTCAAGGTGCATAGCAGCTTCTTCATAGGTCACAGGATCACCCGCTGCCACCGTGACGCTGAAGGCGTAATCATCAAGCCACCAGTGTGCATTCACTTCATCTACCAGAGCAAGGCCACAGTCGTAGTCTCGTAGCCACGTTGGTGCAGCTTTGTCTCTCGCTGGCCGTCCACCCAAAACGCTTCCAGAGCCTGCAGGAATCGTGTTTTCTGCTTCTGATGATCCAGAGTCAGGCGTTGCAGGTTCAGGCGTTGCAGGTTCAGGTGTGTCATCCTCTGCTTCTGTCTCTGGTTCAGCCTCTTCATTCAGATCCGTCTCTCCTTGACCAGCCATGATCTTTCCATCATTCTCCCAGGTGAGTACGTCAGAGGATTCAGCACCATTATCTGAGACTTTCCTTCCCCAATCCCAATTCCGATTCTCTTCAAAGACCACATCTCTGCTCACTACAATCTTTTTGGAGTTGGGATTGTACATCCTGTAAGCCTTGGATTCCTCACTAACACCAAGGAAGATGCACTTGGAGCTCTTGTCATCTAGCTTTGTACGTTTCGCCTCTGGAACATGTACATGGCCAATACATCCAAACACTCTGAAGTGATTCACATTCGGTTTGTGACCACTCCATGCTTCCTCTGGTGTTTTGTCTTCCAAAACGCTTGTGGGGCTACGGTTAAGAACATAAGTGATCCACTTGACTCCTTCTGCCCAGAAAACCTTTGGCATCTTTCTCTCTGACAATGTGCTCCGTACCAGATTCATAATGGTTTGGTTTCTTCTCTCTGCAACACCGTTTTGTTGAGGGGTGTACGCTGCTGTCAGTTGGCGTTTGATTCCATAATGTTTGCAGAACTCATCAAACTCCTTCGAACAGAACTCTCCTCCTCTGTCTGTTCTGAGGCTGCAAACTGAGACTCCTGATTCTTTCTCCACACTCGCTTTGAAATCTTTGAACACACCAAACGCCTCTGACTTTTCTGCAATGATATAGCTCCACATCTTCCTGCTAAAGTCATCGATGAAAGTGAGAATGTACCTCTGCTGTGTGATGGATGCTGGAGTGATTGGGCCACAAATGTCTGCATGAATCAATTGCAGGACTTTCTGAGCTCTCCAGCTGCTCTTCTTAGGAAACGATTCTCTCTTCTGCTTTCCCACAAGACAATTTTCACACACTTTGTCGCATGCCTCAAGGAGAGGAAGACCCTTCACCATTTCCTTTGAGCTTAACATCTTTAGGCTATTGTAGTTCAGATGAGCAAATCTACAATGCCAAAGATGTGTTTCACTTGAGCTGTCCGTCTTGAAACATGACTCTTCTCCCATCACTTCTGCAACTATTACAAACATACGATTGATGCTCATTGGAGTTTCAATGATGAGCCCTCTCGCTAGATGATAGATCTTGCATACGTTGTCTTGTATCAAGATGGCCAGCTTCTTTTCTTGTAATTGCCCCACGCTCAAAAGATTATTGCTCAAATCCGGAACATAGTAAACATCTTGAATGACTTGAGTAAGTCCGTTTACTCTGATCCTGATGCTTCCTTTTCCTTGGACCACCATACGCGCACCGTTTCCGAGTTTCACCGAGTGCCTGAAACTCTCATCCAGCACCGAGAACCACTTCTTTGTGCCGGTCATGTGGTTGCTGCAACCGCTGTCTAAGAACCACAGATTCTCCATCTTGGACCCTTTTATCTCAACGTGAGCCATCAGAACAAGCTCTTCTTCCTCATCCAGCTCCACATAGTTTGCTTGTTTCTCCAAACTGGGACATTCAAACTTAAAATGCCCCAATTTATGACACCTATAGCATTCCACCAGTGCCTTGTTGAACGTTCCTCTCCCACGTCCTCTTCCACGTCCTCTGAATGAACCTCCTCTTCCTCTTCCTCTTGTTGCATTCAGATGACTGTCACCAGATGTCACTTGCAGAGCTTGTTCGCCATGTCCCATTCCCTTAGCATGTCTCTGAATCTTTTGTTCATGCACCAGAAGCGAGCTTTGGAGAGCATCCACTGTGAGGGTATCTATGTCCTTAGATTCCTCAATCGAACACACAATGTAAGTGAATCTTTCAGAGAGTGTCCGTAAGATCTTCTCCACGATCTTAGTGTCTTGCATGTCTTCTCCAAGATTCCGCATATCCGTTGCGGTCACCAACACTCTTGAAAAATACTCTGTGATGTTCTCTGTTTCAGTCATCTCCAGGATCTCGAAATCCCTCCTCAACCGTTGAAGTTGTGCTCTCTTCACACGCTCATTTCCTTGATACTTGGTTTTCAAGGAATCCCACAATTGTTTGGCTGTGTCTTTCTGGATGATGGTTTTCAGAATAGACTTGTCGATCGCTTGAAACAGATAATTCTTCACCTTTAAGTCGTTGAGTTTCTTTTCGGCCAACTCCTGTCTTTGTGGTCCGGTGAGAATGTCTCCACGTCCAGGCTCAACGTAGCCTGTCTCCACTAGACTCCACCACTCCTTGGATCTCAACAGGTTTTCCATCAGCATGCTCCAATGTTCGAAATCACCATCGAACTTGGGAATCGTCATCATCTGTCCCTCTCCTGACATTTTCTCTCACTTTTTTCTGTTTTTGAATCTCTCACAACTCAGCCGTTGGCTCTGATACCAATATGTTGAAACAAGGAGATCAAAGGCTGAGTAGTGAAACCGAAAACATCCTTGTTCTTATTCATTGCAATGGCTTTATATAGCCTTGATTACATAGCTAGTGCCTCCTACATTCTCGGAGGTCTTTTACAACTGGAAACAAAACAACTAACACATGATCTCAACTAAGATCCTACAACTTAGGGAACTCAAACTAACGTTTCGACTAAGTCTAAATGAACAAGTCTCAAATAAACCAACAGAATATATATTCAAAACGAATCTGTCAATACAAGTTAAAGTAAATATCGAACGTTAAAAAAATGGCCATGCAAATATGAGAGACGTCATATCTTCTTTCTTTAATTTTTAAGAAACCTAGGCACATGCATGTTGATTGAACTAATTGGCAGAACGAAACCGAACCGAACCCAACTTTGAATACAATTTGGTTGGTTTTAGTTTATAATCTCGAAAACTTAATTATCGACAAAATATAAAATAAATTTCGGTTTTCATTTTGGTCCGGTAAGATACACTCATAGGAGCCACAGATCCTCAGAATTATGTTTTGTTGGAAGGTAGTACATTGGTTCTTGCATTGTAAATTTTGTTTTGGTACGTTTATCAGAGTTATTATAAATAGATTTAATTTGTTTGTTTATTTGGAAACTGGAGGAACACACACTTGCGCGCATAGTGTTGGAAAGAAAGTTTATTTGGAATGATGGAGAAAATGTTTAAAGAGTAGAAAGAAGAAGGTTTTTGTTTTGTAGAAGAACTTAGATTAGGAACTTTTACTACTTCTTTTTATTCCTCTTTTGATTTCTTGATTTCTTGATTACAAATTGAGAGGAGGAAAGAGGTATATATAGCCTCCACATTACAAAATATCACACATATTTTAATCCTAAATCTAGCTAATTTTCTAGATTATTGTACAACAATTATCTTTTAGATTTATATTCTCCCTAATTTTCTACAAATTCTAGAACTTAGGCTAAGTATATTGAGTTTGCCCAAAACCTACTTAATCTTTTCAACACAGAGGAACCCACCTCCGAAGAAACGAGAATCCAAACCAAACCCCAGAGTTGTAAATTCCCAAAATGACCTCTTCGACAATCTCAGGACCGATCAATCTCATTGTCCGTACTACCAACGGGGTTGAAGGCGACGGGATTGATCTCGACTAATACGTCAGCGGGAAGTTGTCCAATTTTCGACTAATACACGGTTTTACATGATACGATGAAAAGACAATTAGGAACTCAAGATTCTTGAGATTAATATAGTGAGGTTAATATCCTCGATATAAAGGTTTTAGTTTGATAGCACTAATTTTTTTGCATACTCTGTCAGTAATTTGAAAATCAGTATCCACTTTTTTAAAAGGTTGATTGTGTCAAGAACAAT
>OVBC01003256.1:0-12007 GCA_900406465.1 Noccaea caerulescens | reverse complement strand
GACAATGTTGGCACAAATTAGCAAAAGTCAAAAAAGGGGTAAAGGGAGAAGAAAAGCTTTTTTTTTGGGTAAATTGCCAATTTTCCATTAAAATAAAAGCTGAGACAGTTGTTTGTTGATCTTAAACAAAAGTTACAAAACTATCAAAAAGACATTCAAAGGATCACGCGCCTTAAATGCACAATATTTTTCTTATCAGCCCAATTAATTCTATTTTGAATACTATATTGGGCCAATTTATAGCCCACATGTAATGCATTCGGGCCGTTACAGAACCGGAAATTGAATAAACACCACCGAGTTCACTGCAATTTCCAATTCGTATCAATTCGTTCCAAATCCATCATCAGCTACAGCTTCTCTCTCCCAAATTCTCCCGCGGACCCTAGTTTCTCCCTCCGAATTTCTCTGAAAATCCATCACGTCGGTTGAGATTTCTCGATGGGAAAGTGGAACAATCGATCCAGAAACCACCGTCGCAGATCTCCTATGCGATGGTATAGCGACCGACATTCTTCTTCTTCTTCCTCTTCCTCTTCTGGTATTCCCTTTATTTTCACATTCATCTGATCTAAACCTTCACTCTTAAGTTTGTTTGATTTATGTATCCTACAAGTAATCGACGAACTCTTGTTACCTGTAAATGAGGAAATTTCTTTTAACACTTGACTGTTTTTTTTCTTGTCAAAGGTTATGGCGAAAACGATGGGATTCCGGTATGGGAGAAGAAATTCTGCGAAGTGATTGGTTCAGTGCCATGGCAGAAAGTAGTGGAAGCTAGCAGTTTCAAGAGCTGGTACCAAGGTAATGTAATCACTTGGGATGATTCTGCCTGCGAAGAGACTTTTCACAATGAGAAGAATCGGTTTTGGTCAGAGTTTTATGGCGTTCACTGTGATATTTCTCTTCCTGATCCGGATTGTTTCATCAGTGAAGTAGATTGGGATACTTCAGTTGAGCCAGAACTGATCAGGGATTTAGAAAGGGCTTACTTTGCTCCTCCTAATGAGGTGAATAGTGGTTTGAAACGAGGGCGTCGTGACAAGAGTTGGAGTGGTTGTAACTTAGTTCCCATTGAAGAGGCTCGTATGTTAAAGATACCATGGGAAGGCAGTGACAATGTCCAGAAATCGAATGGCTGGAACATAACAGAGACTAGTACTGATCATCCGATAGAAAAGGCTAGGTCTTGGAAAACCAAAGATGATGACAGTTGGGAGAAGTCTGGCTGGGGAAACGATGGGTGGGAGAGGGATAGGTCAGGGCATCAAAGCAAGAAAGCAAAAGGTTTTGAAAGTGTCTCAGCTGAAGAGTGTGGCAATCCTTGGGAAGCCAAGCTTAGTTGTAGAGAGGAGATTGCAAAAGACACTACTTGGGGTGGTTGCTCTGGTAAAGGATGGGAGGATAGAGATTGGGGTAGTGGTGGATGGGGAAACGGTGAACAAGTTAGGGAGAGGAAGGAGTGGCGTGATGAGGGATATAGCCGGGGTTTTCGGGAGCCAAAGGGTTATAATCCATGGAAAACTGACAATGTCGCTTTGAGAAATGCAGGCGGTTGGCAAACACATGGAGGGAGTGACACGAGACGAAGAAATTGGGATGTGAATCGATCAAGTGATGGTTGGGGTAGGGGAAATAGAGAAAGAGATGACTCATGTGGCTACAATGCTAACTACAGAAACTCAAGGCCTATAAGAGCTGGTTATCAGAACAGGAAGGTCGATTTCTCATCTAAGTAGATCAAATGATCCGTTGTTTTTTTGGGATGTAAGTCTTAGTTTAAGCTGGATCATTGACCTTCCATGTAATTCGAAGGTAGGGTTTATGTTTTTCCTTCAGAATCGGCATATGTAGAGTATATAGGAGTTTACCTTTTTTGAAGATAATGTTTCATACTAAACTGTTCAAGGTTTTTTGCCTTTTTCGGCTGGATTGATAATGAAAATGTTTCTTTTTGAAGAGGTTTCATTCACATCTTACCTAATCTATTCCAACTTCAAAAAGAAAGGCATATATACACACATGAATACACTTAGGTTTTGGCTCCATGCATTCCTTTAAAGCTTTCTCACCTCATTTTTAAATTCAAAACTGAGATATTCTGCTTTTGTAGATTATATATTGGAAATTTGGAATATACAAAACTGGGTATATGCTTCACTTTCAAAACAACAGGTTGGTCCATTATGATGGGTGCGTCTGATTAATATTAAAAACATTAATTTGGACATGGTTAAAGCATGATGATGATGAAGAAAGGTGCACAACTCTGCTTTGCTAATTGGACGGTGATCTAAAATCAAAAAGTTACTAAAAACAATACTTTGGCCAACGAATAAGCTATCGTCCAATTGCTACAGTTTCAATACAAAGCAAAGGTAACCGAAGCATAAGACTTTACTCTTTCTATATCATTAGGACCATAACAGTTGGTAGACAGAAAAGTTGCCAAAATAAGAAGAACCTCATTCATTTTCTCATCCATGTGGCCGATAATTAGAGTATTTGAACTTACAGTAAGCAAATGTTTCTGTTGATTGCAGGAGACACAAGTCCATCAAAACGAATCATTATCATTTATTCTTTTGAAAAAAATCCTCTTGACTTTACAAATTGAATAACAAATTACAAATATAAACCAAAACGTATATGAAAACCCACAAAAAAACACCAAATACTATAATCTTTCACTCATTCCTTGTGCATCAACAATGTCTCAAAACTCTGTTTCTTCTTCTTCTTCTCTTCTAACTTGTCTTGTTTTGGGACCCACCAAACCCTGATGCTCTTGTCAAGACCTCCACTGTAAAGCATGAATCCAGCACCAACATTGTTAGGCGAAGCCTGCAAGCATTTGACCGGACCTTCATGCCCTTGTATCACTCCGAATTTACAGAGAATGCCACTCCTTTCCCTCCTCCACAACCCAATGCTCTTATCAGCCGATCCACTACAAACCATTTCCCCAACCACACACATACACAGAACTGCCATCTTATGTCCTTTCATTTCAAACCCTAATCTCCATTCCTCAAAGTCTCCTCCTTTCTCTCTCTTCTCCCACCCCATCACAAACCCATCTGACCCTCCACCGTACACCCATTTCCCGTCACCGGAAACCACCACAGAGTTCACCGAAACCTCCGCTCGACCCTCCAATGTCGCCTTCAGAACATGTAAACAAGAAGAAGAAGAAGAAGAAGATGATAATGATGAAGAATCAATCTGCTTTCTCTTCTCTTTTCCCCATATCTTGATCTTCCCGTCCGCAGAAGCAGAGTAAACTCTTCCATCTCCAGCCACCAGACCGTTGATTGCGTCGTCATGAGCCTTGATCGACTCAAGACATTTCAGATCAGACAATCTCCAGACTTTGAGAGTCTTATCCCACGATCCCGAGTAGATTATCCCAGCGTGCACCGCAAGGCACGAGATACTATCTGCGTGTTCGATCCAGAGACGCTTGTGGTTCCTTCTCGTCTGAACGTAATTGCTCTGTTTCATAAACTTCCCCAAATAGTCTTTCGTCGTGGGAAGCGTATCGACGAGCCTGAAAGCGTTCTCTGAGTTTCTCCGAGAGACTTTCCAGACTCTGATTCTGCTGTCTTGATGCGCCGTGAACACTTTGCTTCCCACGCTGACTAAAGCCTTCACGGACCCATCGCCTTGTCCGAATTTGGCGAAGATCTTGAGATCTGGCTGTTGCCAGACGATGATGTCTTTTCCCTGAGACGCACTCAGCAAGAACTCGCCGCATAGCGCCAAGGAGGATACAGATCCTACGTGAGCAGAGAGGACGGCGAGTGGCTTGTACTCGCCGGTGATCGGAGGAGGGAGAGTTCTGAGGACGAAGCTTTTGGTGGAGGCGGATGGGCTGAGGGAATCTTCGGAGTCTGTGGTGCTATTGCTTGTGGTGGAGGAAGAAGATGAAGACATCAAGACTCCTTCTTGGATTGATCTCACCATCGCATCAAGAAATTCAAGACGAGTTTCTTTAGTTTTGGTATAGAGAAAACAGAAATTGGAGCGTTTGTGGAAATGTTAAAAGAGTATATAAAAAGGAGGTTAAAAGGAAGGGGAAGGTGCAACGGCTACATTTGACAGATGGCGTAGCCTCCTCTTTTTGCCTTTTTGTTTATCATTTTGCTTCTTTTTTTTAACCTTGCAAATTAGAGCTTATTTCAATCTCAAAGTCAATTCGTATTATTGGCTCATAGAATCTTATAATATAATGTAACCAATTGGGGGCGCCTTCAATTTAACGCGAGTCTATATAATAACCGATTGATAGTTGGTCTTTTGTTTGACCAGTGATACTAAATTACTCATAGTTGTTGAAGTTTGTAAATGCCGATATTGTAACGTTTATTGATTGATATAATTAAGATTAAAGTATTGTATACTAAAATAAGTTATGACTAAATGCGAAGAATTGTTAACTTCTGTTACATATTATAATTCCGAGTAATTCCCAACTAATATTCCTAAGACTTGAGACCTACTGAATCTGAATTTATTATTCTCAACGTTTTAATTGCTTCCAAGACTATTTAGAATGAGCTTATACTAGTTTGTAAATTGGTAGATGGACTAATTCATATCGATTTGATGCTTATTTGTATTGTCCTTTTGTGCTTGCCTTTCCCCTGATAAATGATTATATGGTGTTCTTATTTGTGGGAAACGACAAATATTTTCTAAGGAGTTTAGTGGAAATCAAGATATCGGCTTTAAAATTAACCATAAACTAGTGTGGTGAAATGGAACGTTTAGCNAAAAAAAAAAAAAAAAAAAAAAAAAAAAAAAAAAAAAAAAAGCTGAAAAGGTAGAACAAAAGTAAGGATTCTAGGAAGCAACTGAAAAGATCTTCTATAACTAAAGTGAAGTGAGAGCGTAAGTTCACGTGACTCCGACTATATATGTGACAAGACACTTACCCATTAAACCTTTCTTAATTTGGTGACTTGTCGGTAATTGTTAAGTTCTGTTTCAAGAGAAGAGCATCTAGATCAATGCATAGATCTTAGATCTATATACCAAAATAACTTCGTCTCACATTCATTTAAGGATATATAACTTCCCTCTTTAGTCAGCTTAAGACCAAAGTAGTAACTAGTGATGAAGAAACTTCATTTTTTTATACATTTCCGGTGACCAGAATGGGTGGACACAGACATAAAAGACCCCGGAATGTCAAATGCTTCTTCCTCACTAGTTACAAAATGGTTATTGGGGTTTTTTCTACCTTTTCCAAAATTTCACTTGGTACTGATTGAATAACCAATGTGACTGGCCTTTTATGGTAACAAACAAGACATCTTTATAACCTTGTCAAACTTTACGATCATAGAGCATCTCTAATTCTATGTCAAATTTATCACTTTATACTATTTTGCAATAGCATTTGCTTTAATAGTGTTGCATTTTCTATTGCAAAATAGCATCATGCTATATTTTCTTCTAAATTTAGCATGAGATTATACAATATGTTATTTTGCCATTGAACTTTTTTATTTATAAAGTAGTCATTCAATTTATAAATAGTTTTAATTTAACAGTTTAATTATTTTGATTATGATTTATTTAAATATATTAAAATACTCATAATTCTATTAAAATATAAATAATATTTATTTAATTGAAAATAGAATAAGTTGAAAAAGAAAATATAGATTCTATTGTAATTTTTTTGCCATTTGCAATGAGATATTCACATGTAATATTTGTACTTTTTAGAAATGGATTATCCCTTGACAGAAGTTGATTATTATTTTTTTTTGTCAAAGACAGAAGTTGACATGGTTATCTTTTTCGTCAGAGTATGATTTTCTTTTTTCCCCTAAATAAAAGTAAACATGTAATTATAATCCAACCATTATTTTTTTTCTTTAATGGATCGTCACAGAGAAAAATCTGTGTTCTTGTTGCATAATTTTTTTTAACAATCTAAAGTTCGACCATTATGATTGATAACTTGTTCATCTTGAATTGAAAGATTTTGATTTTTTTTTTCTGAAGTTACAAATTTGTTTCGTTAGAATTAGAAATGAACGTTAGAGTTGGATCAAGAAACCGTTACCGATTTTTTTTTCTTTCTCAAAGATACTTTTTCTTGATTAAATTATTTCCAAAGTCAATATCCTAATAAAAAAAAAATAGTCATTCCCTGTCTAAATAATGGTCTTTCATATGCATTATTAGGATACCAGAAAAGTCTAAGATCAAGGGTTATTTATGTCAAGAGGAACCGGTCCATACTCCATAGGCTCTGAATGTAGTTTATATATCTCAAAATGCAACTTGCTCTTATTGTGCGACTTTTAATACTCTGATTCCTCAAAGCCGCGCAATACTTCAAGATCCTAATTTAATGCAGAGGAATCCTTGCATCAATTAATCATCATTTTAAAAACTATGAAATGTTNTTTCAAAAAAAAAAAAAAAAAAAAAAAAAAACTATGAAATAAGCCTTAAAGTCAAAAGTTTGAACAAAGACGCGTGACTTGGAGTCGTGCCGTAGAAAAAAAAAATCATAACAAGTGAAAACGCAAGGTCATTTGTGCTGACCTTGACCAAGCAAAAGCCAAGAGGTGTGTGAGGTCATGAATGTACTTAAATCAGAGAGGATGCTCTCTATTCTTCATTCATCTTCCTTCACAAAACAAACCAAGAGAAAAAGGGCTTTGACTTTTCTTTTGTGATTGAAGATGGCGGACGCTTTCTCGGATGAGCAGATCCAGGAGTTTTACGAAGCCTTCTGTCTCATCGACAAAGATTCCGATGGTCTGTTTTTGTTTTCTTTTTTTATTCTTGTTTTATTCGTACAGTTTTATCACAGTCGGTTGGATTGATGATGATGATATGGTGATGGATAATTATATAAAACAGGGTTTATCACGAAGGAGAAGCTAACGAAAGTGATGAAGTCGATGGGGAAGAATCCAAAGGCGGAACTACTTCAAGAGATGATGAGCAATGTCGAAATCTTCGGCAACGGCGGAATCACCTTCGATGATTTCTTATATATCATGGCTCAAAACACTTCTCAGGTATCTATCTATATATATATATATATATATATATTTCTTGAAAACATTTAATCATATAGTGAAGTAATGGAAATTTCGAGAGAATAAAAATAAACAAATGAGGAATTGGTATAGGACTCGGCATCGGAAGAGTTAATGGACGTATTCAGAGTGTTTGACAGAGACGGTGACGGTTTCATATCTGCACTTGAGGTAATTAGTTATTTATTTCTGTGTGACAATTATTAATTTAAACGTACCAAAAAGAATTGTAAAAGTTAAATGAATGAAATGCAGCTGGGAGAAGGAATGAAGGACATGGGGATGAAGATAACGGCGGAAGAGGCGGAGCATATGGTGCAAGAAGCCGACCTCGACGGCGATGGTTTTCTCTCTTACCACGAGTTCTCCAAAATGATGATCGCTGCCTCTTATTAGCATTTTATTTTTTTTAAAAGCTAATATGGTTACAAAAAGGGTTTGTTTTTGCACTTATGAAAACTAACTTTTCAATACGTCATGTTAAACAAAAATAAAAAGTTACTATTATCAGTTTATCACCGTGTCATAAGAGCGATCCTGTCTATATATCATATATATTTAAATATATATGTTACTTCTCTTGCATCTATACTATTAAAAGAGTCCGTCCCATATCAATGAAGTTTTTGAATAAATTATACTAAGAAAATAGCAACATAGAGAAGACTAGGAATAGGTCACACACTTGGTGGGATAGACTTGAAAACACCATGAAAGTGTCTATCCAAAAAGGAAAAAGAAGCTAAAAACAGAAACTCAAAAGAAGTCACGCGATGCTATCCATCCAAGTCCTTCATCACAGCAGAGAGACCACGAGCGTCTATCTCAGCTCTTAGAGCATCCTCAATAGACAGCTTTTGCTGGAGGTCTAATAAAAAAAAAAAAACATTGCACGCCACGTGGCTAGTCCCAAATTATGCGGGAAGAGTGACTCTTGACAAAGTTGGACATGTGGCATCGCCTGATTCGTCAGTTTAAAAAAAAAAATAAAATATTCCTCTCACTTTTTTTAATAATTAAAAATTTAAACAACCCAACCCACGTACGAATGTCTTATGGTCTTCAATTCTGGATCTTCTTCTATTTGCGCCGCCATAAGCTCAGTAAAACTCTCTGCTAATCTATTGTACCTGAGAGTATTAGGATCATGCGCACGGAGTTTATTAGTGCGCTCTATGTGTGTCGAAAACTAAGGGCTTTCCATGACCTGCCTCATTGATTTGTCGAACTGTTCTTGGTCATTCTTGTCATTTAGGTCACCTCCGTTGAGCCATGCGGTTGGAATACATCTCGCAAGCTGCTCACCTAACCTCTGGAACGCAGGATCTGCTTCTTGTTTCGCAATATATTCCTTGACACTCCTTGTGCTCCAGAAATATGAACTCGAATCCCTTGACCACGATTCCGGTTTACTTTCTCCCTCCTTGGAAACGCTTCTCTCATCTGAAGCAGGACGACGCACAAGAGTTTTCTCTGAACTTGAATTTGAAGCCATCGGTTCTTTTTAGATCTACAAACCCTAGACAAACAAAAACCAAATCCTGTAAAAGTAAGACAGAGCTTTGGGATGATAACGTGATGCTTTCCATTGATCTGGCTATGGCTTTATATAACCTTTACACAGATTTACACAAACTAACTTATATCCGTATCCTAATACAACTTGATTATTATCTCACCGTTACACACATATATAATCGAATGTTCTAGAACTATCCAGAACCTTTCTTAACACTCCCCTGCAAAATATCTAATGTGTTGATTCCACAATTCCAAGATCGAACATGAGCCAACCACTCATTTACAACCGTTATTTATTCAACCGTTAACGACAAATCATAACTTTTCACAGATATACTTAATGTTAGAGAATCGTACAGTTTTGTACTTTACAAAGCTACTAACTTTGATAAGAAATGAATTGGACATAGATAAGATACAAAAAAAGGTTTTTGGTAAAAGATGAAAATAAGCTTAAAGTACAACTAAAAAAAAAAAACAAACCAAAAGGATTCATCTAGCTGGAAGTGGAAGCTAAACTCTCTTCACGAAGCAACTCTTCCCAGAAACCATCGTCTAACTCTCTCTCAACCACCAAGTGATCATCTTCTTCCTTCACATTCCTCTGTTTTCCATACCCCTGCATCTCCAGAGCAAGAGCCTCCAATTCAGACATCGAAGAGCCTCTTTCTCTCTTTGCTGCCTCATCTTCAATCTCTTTTATCCGTTTATCTCTCTGTTTGAGTAACTGATGCAAAAACGTAGGGCTCTGCATTGCTCTAGCCAAGAACGACATCATCTGTCTCTGTTTCCTCTCTGTTCCTTCTATCCTCTGTTCCATAGCTTTGATGTAGCTGATCGTCGTTTGTTGCTGCTGTTTCAGACTCACTAGCTCCATCATTAACACCTGCTTCTCCCTACGAAGATCGACGCAAGGGTCATAATTTGAAGGAGATGATAAAGCGAAAGAAGACGTTCTTCTCTTGATGCTCTTCAGTAACTGTCTCTGCCCCACCAAGAACCCTTCGTTTGCAAATTCCCATCTCTCTGCTTCTATCTTTCTGAAACCCTGTAAATATTTCTTGATGTTAGTTTTCAAAACTGAAATTATGAAAATAGTTAAGTCGGCATATTAAAAAAACACCAATAATTGGAGCGAGATGTGGTTTGATTATTATATTAAAAAAGGATAGAACAAGTGGGCAAGCGTAAAGCTGAGTAGTGAATAAACAAAAGGGTATTGGGATAAGATTGATGACTGTTTCTGACGATTATTTTACAAGACAAGTTGTCACGAAAACAAGTTTCTAGAACCTACTAAACCTTCTTCTACTCCCACTATATCTCACGGAATCTACATTTCGATGTTTCTAGAATGCGGAATTTAAAATTGCAGTAGAAATTGAATTTTAATATTGGTTTTTTCTTTTCATTACCAAGTAATTTTTGAAGTTGAATCCTGAATACGTCGCTTGATTTTTTTCCAGCAACTATAATAAGATGAAGGAAAAATGGAAAAGTAGAAAAGAAAAACAGAGCATTGAACAGAGAGCATTACTCTGTTTTTCTTTTTTTGTTTGGGTCAGAGATCATAGAAGAAATAAGAAGAGAGAGAGAAGACTTACATAAGTGTTGAGCTGTCTGATGAAACTTGAGAAATTGCTGTGTTTGAAATGTCGAGGGAGAAGAACGGTAGAGAAAGACTGCAAATCCCAAACGACAAAACTAGTGCCTCCTCTGTTCCAAGATACGATGTGGTCCGTGTTTGGATCCTCCACAATCTCGAATGTCTTTATCAGAAACGGAGGCGGACCCATCTCGTGCAATCCTTCAATCGGTTTTGGTGGTTGTGGCGAAGGATCGCCTTCTATGAGAAACGGATTCATCCTCAAGACACTAATTTTTTTCTTTTCTTTGTGATCCGATCTCTTTGGATCAATGACGCAATGAAACGATATCCGAAATTGGGTTTTTCTTGGGATTCACATGGTTTTAGTGAAATCAGAGAAGAATGATGAAAGTGATCAAAATTTGGTTTTTGAAGTTCGTTTATGGCAGTTGGAAGGAAGGAAGGGAAAAGAGAGGAAGGTACGGTCCACGTAAGCCCGTTTGAGGTGGCTTAAATAGGAAGAGTGGAAAGAGAGTGATGAGATTAAATGGAATAAAATAAGGAGGGAAAATGTAATATAGTATTCTTATTTAGAAACTTCTGGAAATACGAGAAGACAAAAGGTGGGTGGCGCTTCCTTTGTTCCTTTGAATCGAAACTTCTGGAAATTCAAAGCTGAGGAATGTACGGTATGGTTTCACATGGTACCCATCATTTCATATATTTTATTACAACTTGAGAGAAACAATGACGAGGTGAAATTCGCTTATTGCTTGAAACTGGTTCTTTGAGTTGATGTGCCGGTCCGTTCTCATGGACATTTGGTTTGTGGCCCATTTGGTCTTAACCGGATGGACAGAAGCATTATTTTCTAAGTTTTTTGGTTTTATTTTGGTCAATTAAAATCCAAGCTACCTAGCTAAGACAAAAATAGTTTGTTTTTGTTTATCCGGAATCAACACCTATAGAGAAAACAACCCAGAAGTATTGCAAATGTTTTTTTGTTTTTTCAAAAATATGTCAATTATTCGTTTTTTTTGTAAATATGTAATTTATCAATAAATTGCCTGATCAAAAGAGTATTTAAAGCTATGCAGATTATTAGAGTAAATTCAACGGAAATCATTAGCACAGTGTAAGTGAATTTTTTTGTCTTCATTTTGGATGTTTAAGATGCAATATTTTATTACAAATATTGTGTAATATAGATAGAACCACAGGTTGTAGGATTTTGTGGCGTGAGGTAAAATTGTATGGTATATAATTATTCGTTAGAAATAAATTGTCATGTTTCCAAATGTTACAGAAAAATAGTTTTGTTCATTGTAAATAATAAAATTAATAAAATAATATTAATACCCGGCCTGGTCATCCTGGAACACAGTTTTGCACAAGAACAACAGCTAAAAAATAGTAAATGCTAATTGGTCCGCTTGGATGTTTCAAGAACAACAGCTAAAAAATAGTAAATGCTAATTGGTCCGCTTGGATGTTTCCTATAATCAGTACACTCCATATAGCCAACTTTTCTATTCCGATGATCAGATAATCCTCAGACATGTGCCAGACAGTGCAAGTGACACTTGTTGGATTACTACGACGCCTTGTGGTACTACGTGTTTGTCCTCAACATCTGGTGGCTCTTGTTACAGATTTACAGGTCAGCTTATAGCATCAGACTGTTTCTGAATTTGAATTATTATAAATTCGACGACTGGTTTAAAAAAAAAAATGTAAATTTTCTTTTAGTTACAATAATAAAGGCTTTACTAGGTATTTTAGCGCGGATTCCGTTTTTATGTTTAAAAAAGAAAAATTATGAATTTTC